>JAVQKC010082660.1:0-23096 GCA_036025475.1 Philypnodon macrostomus | reverse complement strand
ACCAGGATTCACTTGAAGTATTTTACCACCTGTGAAATACTCTACTTACACCTTATTTAATCCTACCTGCACCTTTGTATTTTTATTGTACTTATTTTTTATTATATGTTTATTATATTATATTATATTCTTTCTTTTTTGCAAACACTTATTACCATGTACTATTATTGCATACTAGTACTTCTTGACTATCTTAGCGAGTCTAACGGTTCTTCTGATCCAAAGTATTTCATTGCATTGTTGACCTTGTGTTGAACCTGCATATGACAAATAAACAAAAGTTGAAAGTTCATTTGACGTCATGATTAAACCAAGTTTGAATTGTGCAACTAAGACTGAAGCTGCTTCTGACAGTTTAAAAAATAGCTCCTTCCTCCTTCTCCTTTCCGTTTGAGGATTACGTCATCAGGAGAATGTGTGAAATTACTACTGAGTTAGGAGAGCAGCCTCATCTCTGTTTGGGCAATTCAACCTACCTAACCAGCAGCAGAAACAAAGAGAGAAGTCATGTCCACCTAGAGCTGTTCAATTAAAAACTACAACTCCCACAAGATGGACTACAACAAGCGCACCCTATCCTCCACTGCGTTTCATGAAGCATTAAAACTGGGCAATATATAGAAATAAAGTGAACGACTCCACATATAGGCATATCTCTGCTGAATAAAAACCATCACATAAAAGTAAAGGCTCTAAAGTTATCCCTGTGAGAGAGGTCTGAACATGATGAGACCACTATGTTCTTAACAAACATGCACCAGGCTAAATATAAATATAACTACTACATGAGACTCACCCAATACAGCACATCTCCTGGTCCTCTGTCCAAACATGCAGCCTGTCAATATTTAACAGGATCACCTAATCCATGTCCTTTTCATTTATCAGCAGCATAGACCACAGAGAAGTCAGTTGTTTCAGCAAAAGATTTTACGGATATGCAGATGAGCCCTGTGGAGTTAAGTTTAGTTTTCCCCAAACATAAACACATAGTGAAGTATTATAAGGTCATGTTACTATTTAAACACACAGGCTTTAAACCTCAGATATTGGACCCAGTGTGTATGTCATAATGATAAAGTGTGATTTTGTGTTAGTCTTTCGTAAAAGCAGGGGCTGCGTACACTTCAAAGTTATTCCAAAATAATCTCAGGGGATTGTCTTTAATCGTATGTTTCCGGAGAGGCTCGGGTGATGGTGTGGTGGATTGTGGGATTGCTCCTTGGTGAGGAACGTCCAGAGCTCCCTATGCTAAAGGAGCTATTTGAGGAAGCCTTCAAGCTCCTTCCTAAACCCCTTCCTAACTGCACAGCCATTTTTGGCTCTTGTCATGGCGGACGAGGAGGTACCTCCGGGTCAACATTCAGGAAAGGAAAGTTCCTAAGCAAATCTGAGTTTTCGGAAGCCACCAGTGGTCCTCTTACCACAATTTGAGAAGCAGTGCCAATATAATAATCATTATAGATCAAGAAATTAAATTGTATTTATTTATTTCATGCAAAGATTCACAAGCTCCGTAAAAAAGTGTTGTGATGATGTTGTTGAGATGTTTTATTATTTTTATTGGCTTAGTGCAAAAATACTTTAACCTACACATACTAAATTGTATATGTGAAATAGTCAATCAATATATCAATATTATCTGCAAATGTAACCAAATATTTACTTAATATAAAAAAATAAGTAACACTGGTCACAAAAAAGACTTCTGAGAATGATTAGAATGTTTTAAACTGTTCAGATCTCATTTAAAAAAGTAAATTAAAGTGTGGGTGTAGCAGTAAATATCTGCAATATTAATGACGATATTATCACAATATTAATTTTGCAGTGATGCAATGTGATTATTGGTAATTACAATGATATAACTCAATATACAACGATGTACCATTTCCCCCTTACTAGAAAGGTGTGCATTCAACTCCCATGTACTATTTTACATTAATACAATTGAAGAAATCTCAATTACAATCTGGAATGTGTGGATTAAAGTTGATAGAAGTATAAATATTTTTTTGCATTAAGCTAATGGTAAAAATACAGCATCTCGAAATGTGAGCTGAATGCACATCATTGAGTCGGACTGATCTACTGAAGTAAACTGAGACAATGAAAGATGTTTTGTGTGAATGATTACTGCACATTTTGTAGAGCAACGTTTTACTTTTTTTTTTCAGTGTAGCATTAACATGAACCATATGTCAGTAGCTATATTGAACCAATTTGAACCTAATCTAATGTCCACCGTCCAATTCACTTCAGCTTTAGTCTGATTAAAATCCTCAACAAGCTGAAAAAGTGTGAAATTCAAAACCACTTGGCAGAAAGCGAGCTAATTTAATTCACTAGCATGTGTTGTGTGGACCAAGAGGAAAATGAACAGAAGTGATGTGTGTGTGTGTCCTCTCCTCACGGCAAACACAACACAATATGCACAAAACAACGCAGGAGGACTGTGGCTATAAATAAAGGCCTTTTGCAGACCCGAGCAGCCGTGTCATATGATTGGAGAGAACACGCACATGAGAAAGGTTACCAGCAGTCAGTGGTCCATTTGTCTTGTTTTGGTACAAACCTGATTCCCCAAATGAGCGCTGAGGAATCCCGCGACATGTGTGCTTAATCACGGCCTGTTCACCATTATAAATCAGTTGAACTACGACACCTGAACTTTAGCTACGCGTACGCTATAAAGGCCACTGGCGCAACCCACGCGTTATTAGCGGCCCTGCTGATCCATGGTGTGTACATTCAGGTCAGAAAGCAGGGCAGAGGCACACCCGCCTCATCCGAGCATCACCTGTGAGGACTACACGCAAAGCGATCACATGACAAGACGCACAGTGAGACCGTCAGCATAAAAGAGACTGCTTCAACGGCTGTTTCATAGACTGGAGGAATGGTAGTGAGCTGGTGAGCTGCTGCTGAGAATTGTGTTCATTCTCATAAATAAAGCCAGATATATGAATGTTAAAATGACTGCTGGTAACATTTTACACAGCCCATAACTACATTGTATCTACCTCATTAAGTACAATGTAATACACTGTGTACCAAACTGGAATAACATGTACCTACATGGTACCTAACCCTAACCCCAACCCTCACCTTAACCATTCTGTATGCACAATGTAGTTACATGTTATTCCAGTTTGTTACACAGTGTATTACATTGTACTTAATGAGGGATATACAATGTAGTTAAGGGTTATGTAAAATAAAGTATGACCAAATATTTACCTTATTATGATTGTATCTGTACAAATTCAGCAAAAATGCCAGGACTTCATCAGATTGCATCTTTTTATTTCTTGAAGCTCTTGCCTTGTCTGATCTAGATTCTTGCGAGACATGTGACCTAACCCAAGACTTCCGTGGACACAGACATCGAACCAGTGCACTCATTCTTGTAAGTATGTTTTTTGGCCGAGAAATAATTAACCTTAATTCAGTCTGAAACAACTCATTTAGCATCACATTGACTCAAAAAAGGTTTAAAAAATATGCATTTAGCATATTACAGCTAATCAATGTAGTTGATGAATTGAAACCCAAGCTAAACATAGCAGGCCAGAGCATTTCCCTTTAACACCATCAGTTATTCAGGGGTCAGCGTTGTGCATGAATATAATGTGTCAACTTTAGTTGTTGGCCCTTGTGTTTTTTTCACTGCAGGTTGATTATTGAATAAACGTCTATTGTAGGGGGTGCTGGAGTGGACAGATTGCACACAGCACTGGCACAGGCTTCAAACAGATGGTGCCATTTTTTATTAATGACATCAACATTAAGCCATGTGCACATCAAAACAACATCCACACATCACACTGACTGGTGTACATGTGCAGCCATGCCTGAAAGCAGCAACAGTATCCATTGGGAAATACTACCAATGTATATATTTACACTGAATGCATGTTGGCAGTTATACTCTTATCAATATTTATTTTGTAATATACTGTATCTCTGTCAGCATTCACTTGCTAAATTTCATGTATGGAGAATGGTGGATCTTTGGACTGTAATTAAGCCGGAGGCAGTATATGTGCAGAGTGTGGACGCAAGCTACGTGCAAGACAGAACTACTGCTGTCTTCAAGATAACTGTACATACAAGGGTCTGTGTATTTATCTAAATGTCAAACACTGTGCATTTTCATCAGCTACCAAGAGACCAAAACCACCGTCTGCAGAATTGTCAAAAATAGATATCCTTGTTGGTTTTAAAAATGCATGACTGGTCTAAAAACATTCCATAATTGCTATTCACCATAACAATTAATTGCATTTTTAACAATTCACCCCATGACTAGCATATATTAATTGTTGCCATTTATATAAAAATACCTATGTTATATGTTAAAATAAAGTTATAAGTGTACAGATAAAAGCACTCTAGAAAAATGTGGATTGCATTAGCACCTGGAGTTATCTGGGTGGGAAAACATGCACTTTGGTCATTGTTATTTTTACACATATAGGCACTTGAGGGATTTAATCATAAATAAGAGACACAGGAGAAAACCTGAGGGATTTAATCATGAATAAGAGACACAGGAGACTCAAAAACTCAAAAGTACTTTGCCAGCATGGTGGCAAAGTGGTTAGCACTTTCTCCTCACATCAAGAAGTTCTCAGCCCGAGCACCAGGGCCTTTCTGTAGAGTTTGCATGTTTCTCAATGTGTCTGATCAGCCTAAAAAGATGCACATTAGGCTAATCATCCAACTAGGACACATTTTCCTAATGGGCCAATAAAATGTACCCCAACTTTAAACCTTAGAAATTGTGTTCTGTGACAAAACTTATTGTATGTCCCCATGGTTTCAATAAACAATTTGGATCCTAAAATATATAATAGCTTTGATTTATATAGTGCTTTTTTAGGACACCCAGCTTTACAACTGAGTCCACAATTCATTCTCTCCACCTCCAATCACACTTAATGATTCACACATAAGCAAGGCGGGTGAAATGCCCAAGAACACAATGGCAGTATCCACTGGCTTGACCGGCAATCAAACCGCCAACCTTCTCTAACTAGCCACTGCAATTGTTCATGATGTGCTTATTTTACTGTCAAATATTGAGGAAAGGAGACCACGCCTATAGAAAGGTCAACAAAACCATAGTTTGTATAACATATAAAATGGCCGTTATGCCACTGTCAATATTTGACGTATTAAGATGAGGTAAAGGTATAAAACATGAGTTAACTGAAAATGCTTGATCAAAGTGGAGTCCTAAGTTAATTAGAGTGCACATCAAAGTCCCCCTCTGGGGGGAGAACCTCCACATGGCCGACACATGGTGCTTCTCTGATCTCATCAACAACACATCCAGAGTTGTTGAGAGAGAGAACTGCTTCTGATCTGACCCCCTCCAAAATGTACATCTCACCATACAAAAGCCTTTTATAATAGAGGTGAAGGTAGGTTGACAAGCCAAAGTTTTAAGAGTACAGTTACTTCAAGATATTATTACTCAAGTAAAAGTAAAAAGTATTGTGCAGTAAAGCTACTACTCAAGTAAATGTAACTGAGTAAATGTAACTGAGTACTACCCACATCTGGTGCATTAAAGCTACTATAGAAGTACAATGTATTAAAATGTTAAATGTAACTCTTCTTGTCAAAATTCCAAAAATGTCACCTGCCACTTTGCATTCACATAACAGGCAACAAAGCTTTAGTAAACAAAGACAGTGTAGGTGCTTTCTGCAACAGTGATCAATCTAATAAAAACAAGCTACCTCTTGTTCCCACTTGATTGCCACAAGACTTTACTAAACTCCATTAAAACTGCAGCAAAAATGTAATTAGTGTTAGGCACCACCAAGCATCAGCTGAGCTGTAATTCTCTCTTTCCTTCTTATTCACTCCCAGCAATTTAAAACTCCTCCACTCAAGCATTAAGGCTTAACTTTTATTATATAGTTTGCATATGCTATAATGTATAACTACGGCATTTCAAAGATTATTTATATTCGCCCACTTTCGAATCTTTCTTCCTTGTGTCAAATTATCAGGATTCAGTTAATGTGTTATATACTGTATATTGCAATGTTGAAGAGTGATCCTCAAAGCCTTTAAATCTGACATAACAAAGAATCCACTAAAACATTTTGATGCTATGAAATTCTCACCAAAGATGAATTACTATTTTTCATCAGGTTAGTGGTTCAATTCCCCAGATCCTATGTCCTTGTCCTTGGGCATGACAGACCTTATTCTGATGGTTGGAAAATCAGGAGCATTTGGTGGCCACAAAGGACCTGGGGACCCATCTTCAGATCTTGGGCCAGGATCTTGGTCAGGATGTACCTAACTGGAGGATTAGCCTAGTGTGCAAGGTTTAGTTTGATGGGGGAAACCCATCCAGACACAGGTAGAAATGCCAAACGCCCTGATTGTGGATTGAATAAATAATGCACCTAATTATAAACCACTTTGAGTGTTGAGAAAAGCACTAGCCAATGTATACATTATTATTTACCATTTAATTCCATTCATGACCTTTGTGTTGCATGAATATCAACCAACAATGATCAAACGTTGAGTTGGCAGGGCCAGGCTGGTGCAGGCTTTTTTGGCATATGCCATCACACACACACTGCTGCTGCACCCTTTGAAATTCATTGTGCCGTTAAGGCCCCTAGATTTAATTAAACCAATTCAGACAGTGTGGCAAACTGGGCTAGGTGAAGGCACTGCTGTGGAACAAGGAGAGACAAACAGGGAGGTGAGAACAGGAAGACCCGGGCTGCAGCAGCACTGATAAAAGCCTATAGAGCTATGGAACTGTGGGGCAGAGTGAATACAGGGGAATTAGGGGATGAATTTCTGAACAAAGTTTAAAGACTAATTAATTTGAGCTAAAAAATATTATTTAATTCTTTCTGACATTCAAAGAGCATATTTCCAAAAGTTTGCAATAAATGTGATAAAGACTAGTCTACAGGGTTTTATATTTAGTAAGGTTTTGAATTATTGATGATGATTGTCTAAATAAAGAACATCTAACATATTTTCCACATAGAAATCATAGAAATGAATCTGGACTGCAATGATTTGCCAGTTTATTTTTTTATTTGACCTTTATTTAACCGGGAAAGTCCCACTGAGATTCAGAATCTCTTTTCAGGGGGGTCCTGGCCCCAATGGGGAACATGTTTTTAGCGGTAGGGGATACCGGAGTGCCCGGAGGAAACCTACGCAGACACAGAGAGAACATGCAAACTCCTACACAGAAGGACCCGACTGCCCAGTCCAGGAATCTACCCTGGAACCCTCTTGCTGTGAGGCAAGAGTGCTAAGAGTGCCACCACTCCCCACTCTTCTCCCTGATTTGTCCCCTCATTTTACTAATATATTATACATGCTAATATTTAAGCTAATTGCTACACTGAATAAAATGGAAAATTGTTGATACTTGATACTGTTGCTAATGTTTTCATCATTTATTTAAAATATATTGTGATCTGCTTCACTCTTTGCACCAATTTTTTGCCTGGGAGATGTTCTGTTAATAAAGCTCTTATTCCTTCATCTTCTACTTATAGACAGTTGATCCACAATAATGAACCAAATGTATCACAAACAAACCTTTTCAACCACACTTTGTAACATTGTTCTTCACGTTACACTTCCTCCTGCTGTAGGCGTGCAGTTGCTGGTGGCGCAATGCATTCTTAAGAGGAGCTCCATTAGTCATGGGACGGCTGGATGACTAATGCTCAGTTTGGTAGATAAGACTGGGACAATGTGACCACCTAAAGGTTTCTGTGCACTTTTTTTTATACTGTGGAAATATTGCTTTGGTACATACATACATACATACATACATACATACATACACATACATAGATACATAGATACATAGATACATACATACATACATACACACATACATACATTCATACATGCATATATACAGTACATACATACATACACATATACATACATAAATACATACATACATACATACATACACACATACATACATTCATACATACATATATACAGTACATACATACATACATTCATACATACATACATACAGTACATACATACATTCATACATACATACATACATACAGTACATACATACATACATACATACATACACACAGTACATACATACACACATACATTCATACATATATATACATTCATACATACATATAGTACATAGATACATACATACATACATAGATACATGCATACATACATACATACATGCATACATGCATACATACATACATGCATAGATACATAGATACATACATACATACATACATACATACATACATGCATAGATACATAGATACATACACACACATATGAAGTGCCTACCCCAGCTTTGTGAGGGTGTCCATGAAATGTAAAAATTCAACAATGAAATCACAATACACACAACACACAATACAAAATACAATATACACAGTCTTCCTCACTCAGCTCCCCTCCCCAAGTCCACCTAAGTCATTAGCCTGATCATGAACAGTTTAATAAAATAAAATAAAATGTGTAAATAAAGATTATTTGAATAAACTGACTGAGGATTATAGATGATGCAGGCAGGTTATTCTAGTCTGAGGGGGCTTTATTAAATTTAAGATTCAGTCTGTCTGGGATTATTAGTGGGAACTGTGAAAAGACAGAAAGATATGAGCAGCCAACAACCACTTTTGAAATGGAGAAAATAGAGAGGCATAACAGCATGTCTTAACATCCTCCCAAAGTTATCGGCACAGTATAGGCCTATCATATATACTTTATACCAGTATCGTTAAGGTATACTTTGAGAATTATCTTTTAACGAGAACTGTTATCAGACCCTCAGTGTGTTTAATGTCACAACTTAATTAACAGCTTCTCTGGCTCGGCTTCTGTCACCAACAGAGATCTTGGATTTTAAAATGAAGCTGCTTTTTCATAACCACCGCACAGAGTTCCACGAAAAGGTCATCCACTTTATCTGCTGAAGCCGACCAAGTGATGAGAAGAAAATCAAATGTGAAATATGGAAAAAAGAAGAGCATTCTGCAGACTTAATTTATCACCAGAGAGTCGCAGATAATCTGTAATGCAAATAGTTGATGTTTGCTTTTGACCTTTAGATGGTGTTTTCTATAAGCAGCAATGACGGGCAGCAGATGTAGTTCAGCAGGCGATCCCATTGATTATACATGCTGTCATTTAGTCTTGATAGGACAACTAGTTAATTAATTTACTTTGACCAAGACTGGTGTGAGCCTCTTTGTAAACACAGACCAACATTAGCTCAAATGGTTGGTGATTCGATCCCTGCTGCAAAAAAGATTATCTCTTTGGGCAAAACTTTTAAGTCAACTAGCCTGAACGTGAACATGTAAAGTTGGGTATACGCTGTGCGATCTAAGGTGCGATCTGTGTGCATGAATCTCACACGAGAAGAGGACAGGCTCACGATTCAGCTGCTCACACTGTGTGTCCCCAGGGTCTGCTACAAGCTCACTCCTCACACTGTACGAGTGAGACGGACCTGAAGTAGTTACAGTCGGTGATGTCAGAAATGCTCTGTGATGATGAAGACACTTGATAAACATTTGTGTTGAAGCCATAGCTCTAAAAGTGTAACCTCTATCCTCTGTGTGCACATGTTTACTGCACCGTGATGATGTCAGAAGGCTGTGATCCCTCACGAGCAGCGACCAAAGTCAGAAATTCATCCGGCCACACGAGCGCTGATTGGGAGCACGTCGTGGGCAGGTAACTGCTTCTCGTGAACCCCTGTGCACAGCACGAGCATCTCCTTTCCTATGTTCCCCAGTACATAGTGTTAGGAGACCAGGTTCACTTTTATCTGCTTTAAAAAAATATCAAAAATGACTGGCAGACTATAGCAATAACAATAATGTATGTAAAAAGTTTTCGCAACAGCAGAAATGATGGTATTTTAACACTAGTCTATATTTGGAAAAGATGCATCGAAACTGCAATCTACACTATAGCACATATCACAGCTGCCACTGAAGGAATCAGGGGAATGTGCTGTGACAGAAGCACACACTATAGACTAGTTCCCCTTTGGATTTCACATTTTTCTCTTGCTATGAAAAGCATCTGAAGTGTTAACTAACGACCCAGAACTGTATTTATCAATTTGCAGATGTTCAGTTTCAGTACTTTTTTTCCCTATTCCACATCTGGATCCAGGATTACTTCTGTTAGTAACTATCTTCACTTAGCACTTAGGCTAAGCTCCAAAAACCTGAGCTCAACATCACTGCGTCTGTCCGGGAAGAGCATGAGAAGACAGAAAGATGTGAGCAGCCTTACAACCACTGACGAAATGATGTAAAGAACCTACCTATATCTTCTTCTCTCTCTCTCTCTCTCTCTCTCTCTCTCTCTCGCTCTCTCTCTCGCTCTCTCTCTCACATGCATGTGAAGTGTCAACCCGGGAGCTCGGCCCGACTTTAAGGTGCACCGCAGGTCGATGTGTGCAGATCCATCACTGTTTGTCTCCCGCTGAGATATGGAGATGATGGATCGCTCTAATGAATTGATTTAAACACGGGGAAGCCTCTGACTGACTGAATAACCCACTGAACGCTCCAGCAACAACCTGCCACTGAACACATTTATACTCCAGACTTCCTCTGCTGCAGTCAACTTCATCCATCACGTCAGACCATTGTCGAGTTAGGCTCTCTCAAGGTTGTGTACAGACTTTGCTAATAGGAGAGAGATCTGACAACAACATGACATTGCCTTTGAAGTGACATCAAATTATAAATATATGTTTTTCTAGTTTGATCTCTATAAAGATAAACCTTTACTTGTATGTTTACAGACAATGTACAGTATCTATAAAGCTCTTAATCTGTACCCCGCCTAAGGCACAGATTAAGATGGTCGCTAGCTGTTGTCCGGAGGTTAGAATAAAATAAAACCTTCAAATTGATCTGTTCCTGTTCTATGATATAAAGTCAATATTCTGCCATAGTTATTACCTACAAACATATTGCTGTAGAGGCCTCTAATCTGCGATCTGCGATGGTTCAAGAACCACAAGTATCACCGTATATATAAATATAAAATATATAAAAACTAAAATTTGGTGTCCCAAATAAACCTCTTATAAATAAATCACTAAATTAGGTCTTACTAAAATGGAATCAAAGACTAAACAAGGTCTAAACTAGAGAGCAACATAATCCAAGATTAATACAGTTCTAAACCAGGTCTACACCATCAATAGGTGTAAGCCCCAACGCTAAACAAGGACAAATTCTTATTTTAGGAAATCTGAAGACTACAGCTTTAATTTGAAAGCCATTAAATGATTACAATCATTTTGAGGGACACACAGGTCTCAACCCTGGTCAGGCTGCTCTGACCAGCCCAGAACAAGGTAACACTGTGGTTACTGCTGTGAGCTAGAACACACTGTTTGAGTTAGATAGAACAAACTCTCTAATCTGATGAGATCTGTAAACGGTCCTTGGATTTCTGTTATTTTTGGTTTGAATTTTGACAACTTAACGGGAAAAGGTTTTTCCCCGTTAATTGTAAGTGCCTGGGGCCTATATCCAGCAACTATGGGTCTACTTTTGCAGCTGTTATTCTACATATTATCTGTTTGTTGGGTAAACCACCGGATGTGATCACAAACAAAAGATTTCTGAGTGACGGAAAAGGTGCTCAGCTGGAAATCAGTGGTGTGCTGTTGTGTTTCATCCACCACACAAAAAAGGAAATGAAAAAACAAAAAACAAAAGGCAGGATAAATACACCTATATCAAGCACCACATCTTGATGGGCCCAATTTCACTCAGATCCAGAGAAATTAATAATGAAATAATAATGAAAAGTTGGCTGCCTGACTAAATTGGTCAGAATGCATTTGGACACATTAGTCCCATTATCCTGTAGAGTAAGGGGCCTTTAAAAAGTGTCAATCTGATGAGTGGGGTGAATGAAGCTTCCTTATCCTCCCTCCTGGATCTCAAAAAAAGAAGAATGAGGGTGTCTTTGTCCCTAGAATTCTGCCATCAGGTTGCAGGTCTCGAGAGAAATACTAATTGCTTTTCAGCAGGTTTTTACAGAATGGTGAGTGCTTAAAAAAATAGAAAGATTTAAAACTGACGCAGAGTTGGCACTTTTACCCAGAGCGACCCAATCAGTAAAATATTCCAAAGTTTTAACATGCAAGACAAAATGTAACTTATGTTTCTACTACCAGCATACCAAAATCCAAATCAAATATACTGTATTTGATTTAATTAACTGCCCAATTTCACCACATCAGTCGTCTCAAAGTGCTCTATTGAAAGTGCTTCCTACAAAGACAAAAACATGCCATTTAGCCACTTTACTGTGAAAAACACCACATCCATCCCCCCTCTTGTTTACCCTTGTTTTAAGAAAGCAGGATTGACTGATTAGAGAGGACAGATGACTATTCAGGTTTGAGTTCTGTCCTGGTCGTAAAGGTCGACTGCAGAGCCAAGACAGGATTCACTGCAAAACTCACATTATGTAGCTTCAGAATTTTACAATCACCAGAGGTGGGTAGTACTCAGTTACATTTACTTGAGTAATAATATTTTCAAGTAACTGTACTCTTAATTGAGTAAAATCTTGGAAATCTACGTGAGTACTTTTACTCACTTCTATGTGTCATGTAAGAACAGCTTTATGTGAAAAATGTGATGATGTGGAAATATTGTTCCTTGTGGCTTAATTTTTGAAAATATTATTTATGTTTTTAGTTTATCTTTTGAAAATATCAAAATCTGTTTATTATCTTTTTATTTTTTTGGCCAGATTACAACAAAATTAAACAAATAATCTGACATTACGCTCAAACAGTTACTCAGTAATTTTTTTCACCAGTACTTCTCTACTCTTACTCCAGTAATTATGTGAATGAGTTCTTTTTACTTTTACCTGAGTAACATTATTTTGAAGTAACGGTACTCTTACTCTGCCACCTCTGGCCATCACTAAGTAGTTTTAAAGAAGTTAACATTTTCATTTTTTACAGTTGTGCATTTACATTGCCTGAGACTGTATTCCCCAGTGGTGGATGTGCACCTTGTTCTACGCTTGCTGTAACTTCAAGAAGATAATAGACCTTTTTATTCAGACAAAAGGAAGTACATTGTGAAGAATTAAAATACCAATGTTGATTGATCTCCAGCTTGCTTTTCATTTTGTTGCAAACTTTCATCCCCGCATGCAAGTTATTGTTCCTTCAGCATCAAATGGCAAGAAATTTAGAGTGAAGTTGTTGTGAAGCAATCGGATAATTGGTCTCGGAGGATGCAATACATGATCTGAACTTTGTGCTGAGATATCATGAATTTTTTTTTAAGATGTACAAAGCCGATGGCACATTTGGCGTGCAGCCCAGTTTGATATTGTATAACAAAACCACAGCCCAAATATGTCAAAACCTCACAGTTATAAATTCAAATCGACCACTCAGATGTTTACTGATTAAAGTTGGTATTTTTCCAACTTCCACTGTAAAACACAACACATCAATTATATGCAGGTGGGCCTTAAGGTTTCTTGCCTAATTTGACACAATTATAAATAATACACATAATGGAATTTATTTATTTATTATTATTATTATTTATTATTTATTTGAACGTCTGTTTGCACTCACACATTCACAGTACAATCTGGGTACTATGATCATTGCTGTCTTGTTTATGGAAGGTCCTGGATGTTCTGTGATATTCCTGATTGGCAGTTGTTCCAAACCCCCTTTGAGCAATAGGGCAGCAGTCACCAAAGGTTTGTGCACCAATGTCATAATGTAAGAGATACGATTTGACCACAGAGGCTTTGTCAGGACATCAGTTATGACATTTGAAATGTATAACCACAAAGAGCATCTGGAGGAACACTGTTTTTGGCTACAGCTGGAATAACCTTCTGCCTGTGTGATTCACTTGCCTTTGTTATAACACCAAACACTTTGTTAAAGGCATTCTGCTGAAAGGGCTATATTCACTTTAATGATGCACTGCTTTGTCCAGGACTCAGGTGCGGAGAGAGGGAGATCTTCAGACCATCCCTCTTTGTCCTTGTGTGACAAGTATTTTTAAGCACGAACAGCCGAGTATAGCTCAATTATGTGTCCCAGGAATCTGCATCTTGATTAAGGATGGTATTTAATTAATATTTATCCCATATTACATAAGTTTAAAAAAAAAATGTATTCTCAATTAATAATGAGTTTCAGAAAGCTGCTATACTTTAATGTTGGCCACTGCAAAATGACTGTTTGTCTATTCCCTCAATTTATCTGCATGTAAACATTCACTGAGCCCCTAATATGCAATCTTGAAGCCTTCTACCATGTAATGTAGCACCAATCTTCCCAGGAGCTGAAAATACGTTTTTACATTGACTATAAAAGTGAAGTGGGCATAACCAAAAAGATAGCCTGCATCCAATCTGACAACAATTGCCCCCAAAAAGTTAGCCTGGCCAGCTGCCTATTCATAGATGTTAGTCTGGTCTGGTTGATTACATTCAATTTCAAGGGCGGTGTTTACTGATGTAACTCGATCAAACACCAGAAATTCAACCAAATACATGCATGCACACACTTTGTTTATTACATGGCAAACAAAACACATGCCACTGCAGCTTGTAAATGACTTAATGATTGGTCCATCTGTAAAATCGCAGAGAAATGAGAGCACGGTACCAGATAACAAAAAATTTAAAATCTACACAGGCATTGAATATCACCTAAAGTCTAAGGCAGAAGAGATCCTGGTCCCTCTCACTCCTCAGCAGTCCTGTAGTAAACCCTAAAGTGTCCTTCACAAACACACCTGACTGAGAGAGTGTCCCAGGGGTCTGATTAACTCCATGTTACTGGCTGGAGCTTTGGGGGAGCCCCTTTTAGTGTCACATCTCATACTGTATATCTTAGCAACCGTAACCTACAATCAGAGCCAATGTGCTCTGTATAAAGTAGTGCACATACAGTATTTGTACTATGCAATTCTGAAAGCATATTTAAACCAGTGGCCTTTGCACTGTGTATATGGCTGTGGAAAAAATTACATATTTTATTAAAAAACAAACTGTAAGTATATATGAAATCTAGAAGCCATTTACTAATTACATTAAAAAGGCTAATATTGGTCGATTTCTTGGTGGTGTATGTTGAAAATGTATTATTATGTTTTATTCATTTTTATCTTACTGGGTATAAGTGTTTCTGGTATGTGTAATGTACCGCAATGCATATTTGTGCAATGCATATATTGTAATAATGAAATAGATTTGAAATATGCTTTTTATATCATTTCTGCAAGAATAAGATTTTTTTGTTGATATGTTGGGGTGAGAAATAATGACATTGTCCAGTAATCCTTAAATTGTCATGTGTGAAATTTGAAACTTCAATAAACATATTGTTAAAAAATGATCAATAATAAAAATACACAATAGATACATACATTTTTAATCAAACACATAGGCAAGGCAGGTGAAGAGTTGTGCCATTTGAGCCACTCCCGCCAATTGTAACTGTAACAAATGAAATTAATTTAAATTAATATTGCTCTAACTGCAATGTTGTGGTAATATCTTCAGTGAAATATATATATATATATGTATATATATATATATATTTTTTTTTTACCTCTTCACATATTCAACAAAATACCGCCCATCCCAAACAGCTTTCTGCTTTTCCTAAACAGTAAAGTAGTTCTTGTACTTCTTCAGTTTGCTTTGTATCTTATTTACCACCTAGAGACAATAGAAAGTTTATAGAAAAACCTCCCACACAATGTCTCTGTGTCATTTTTTGTCTCCTATTATGTTGGATTGCTTTTGCCTGAAGGCCAGTGGAGAGAGAACCCAACACAGCAAAGGCAAGGACATGTTGCTTAAATGTTTCAATCACTTCTTCAACATAATGGCTTTGTGTTTGCAAGGACAGACACAGAGAACCTCCGCGCTCCGACGGAATAGGCCATCTCAATATTCACCGTTTAGCATAAACATAATAATATGCCATGCAGGGGTGTAGCATCAGCAGTGCACCTGATCTGAGGCCCATTCTTTCTCCCCTCAGCCTAAACCCTCCCACTGTCTCACGCATCAAGCACACATCTGCAGATGGCTTTTAATACTTTGAATTCTAAAAATTAAAAAATGTGAATAAGGTAATAAGCTGTTATCATTTGAAATAAAACACCACCCCATTCATAGTATGCTTAATAGATTCTAGTTATAGATCTATTTACCAATCAGAGTGTTCTGTATGTCCTGTGGAAGTATGTGATTGGTTAAACCGCTAAATCAAATAAAAACCCCTATTATGACACCCACAGAGGGTAATGATTTTTGAAAAAGATAGCGCAGCTTTAACTATAGCAGTGGTTATACGTATGTGTTTGACCAATCCTGAATGCTGAGGTGCTGACCTTCTCAGTTTTATTGTCAAATTGATTAACCATTATAAATTACAAATGTTTAGTTCTTCATCTTCCTTTTGGGCTAAACAGTATTCACCTATGCATGCAATAGAAGCATTTATAGCCTCCTGTTGATGTAGTATGTTGATCTCGAATCAGCAATTTCCTATTAGTAGACAGTGCAAGCATTGGCTAATAACTGTGGGAAATCGTTTGCTTTATATACAGTATGGCCATAGAATGGGGAGTTTGTATTTTCTCTTGATTCCACAATATTCCCTTTACCACACCCCCCAAGACCTTCTTACATCGTCTATATGAGTGAGGTATTCCATAAATAACTTATTTCTATATGGATTTAGTGTTGAGAGGTGCTACAGAATTGAGTGACCAAAGACCCATTGCATTGATTTTCTTTCTGTCCTATTGTGTTATATAGCTTTCTATTATCCTTAGGCATACAACAAATTTGCAAATAGCTCATTAAAAGTGAAGACCATAGTTCACATTTTAAAAGCATCCACAGATACAAAACATGAAAGAAACATTTGCGATGTTACAGCTCACAGTAATACATCTCATCATTCAGAACAGACACTGATGATGACCTGATTTGATCTTGGACCATCAATGCTCACAAACAACATTAAGCTGGATTGTCATATGGGATAATTGCAGAGGTGGGTAGTACTCAGTTACATTTACTTGAGTAACTTTTTAAATACATTGTACTCCATAGAGTAGCTTTACTGCACAATACCGTTTACATTTACTTGAGTAATAATATTTTGAAGTAACTGTACTTAATTGAGTAAAATCTTGGAAATCTAGAAAGCGTAAGAATACTTTTACCCACCTCTGTGTGTCATGTAAAAACAGCTTTATGTGAAAAATGTGATGATGTGGAATTTTTTGTTCCCTGTGCCTTAATTTTTCAAAATATGATTTAAGTTTTTAGTTTATCTTTTGAAAATATCCAAATCTGTTTATTATCTTTTTATTTTTTGCCAGATTACCACAAAATTAAACAGATAACCTGACATTACGCTCAAACAGTTACTCAGGACTTAAGTAGTTTCTTTACCCACTACTTTTCTTCTCCTACTCGAGTAATAATGTGAATGAGTACTTTTTACTTTTACTTGAGTAACATTATTTCTACCCACCTCTGGGTAATTGTGTTATACTGCCGCAGCAGCCTTGTTCTGCATATATTGTGCTTTGTGTGGTAAAAGCAAAAAGATGCTCATTTTGCATTAAGTCTGCATATTTCTCCATCAGACAGGTGCAGCTATAAATAATTGTATGTATCATGAAATATGTTTTCAATGCAATTCTTTGTCCCCAGATTTTCTTTGTTCATGTGAAAAACACAGCATTTATATTCTTCAGCATTAGCCTTTGGGATGTGAAATAAATAGGCTATACCAAGTATGTGTTGTGAAACAGGCTGTGAAAACCCATAGGTGAACCCACTCTAGTAACGCTACAGGCTTCAGCAAATCGCTTAGTGTTGCTTTTGTTTAGAATAAGGAAGGATTTAAAGGCTAATGGTCTGTCTACCACTCACCATTGTTTACTGTTTCTTTTTGGTATCTCCAAAACCAGAGTAAAACCTCCCCAACATGACCTGCATAGCTAAAGACTTGGGCCAGACTAAACGGGAAGAGGGAAAAGAAAGGAGCCAGGAAGTTTGGCGTGAGTGACCAATCACAACAAAGGGTCTTTCTCACAAACCCGGTTGGCTTGGTTTATAAAACCTCTGAACACAGAAGTAAAATGTAGCCTATGAGACAAACTCAGCTGTGTTGAGCATAGTATTTTAAATCGTGTTGACACATCTCACGCGGGCTCATTTCAACAGGTCCACGCGACTCGGGCGCACCCCCCTCTCGCGTGCTGCTCTTCAGCAGCGCCTCTCCTCCGCGCGCACAGTACGGTGGAGACCGCCGAACGCTGCTCTTCTCTGCGTCTGTCCTCTCTGCACTGCGATACCGCGAGTTGTCGGCTCAGCCTTGTGAGCCTCACCGACACTCAACCGGGCTCTGCGTTCACCAGCACACGGAGACGTGTTTACAGACGTCCCCTGCGCACGACAAATGCACGAAAACCGTGGCCGGTTCCCAAGGAGCCCACGGGGGACACCAGCAGAGCAGTGATGGGACAGTTCTCGGGAGGATGCTGCTGGAGTTTTGGTGTCCTCGGACTTCTCTGGTTGCAAGTTGTGGCTGCGCTGGCACGAGGTAAGAACAACACCAAGACTAGGTTTAAGCTATAGCTAATTCAAACGACAAAGCAACGTTTATCAGTGTTTTGTTAAAAGATGTGACCTGTGAATATGCACAGTCAAGTGTTCGCCTTTGCATTCTGTTTGTGTTGTTTTGGAGATGTGGCAAAGCTTGAGACACCATGCTGATACAATACATTCTGCAGTATCATCTTAAGTGAGAGTAGAACATCTAATATAAATTACAACTGTTATACAATCTATGATCAATCATTGTTACAGAAACATGATTCTTTTTCTTTCACCAGTTGTCGAAGGTATAACAATTAGCTGCACATGAATTATTCTGAAATATTCAACTTTGGCTTGGTTTATCCCTTTGATTGTCAATAACGAGGCCCTATATGTTATGATAGCAATGCCTTATGAAGTAGGGCCATTGGTTGTACACAAACATGTCTTTACCAATGTATGAGTGTCATTAGGCTGCAATTATTAGCTGTTGTCTGAAATATACTGGCAAGAGTGCTTGGATGAAAACTTTATATCGTCTTACTGTCACACAGGGTTCAAATCAAACTGATCTCACTGCAGGGGGGGCTATAGTCCGGGCACGTCAGTTGAATGCCTGCAGCACAGAACGGGGCTACTCCACAGATGCCTGACTGACCCCGGATCAAAAAAAACATAAGTTACTCAGTGTAGCAACCATATGCCTTCTGGCAATGTATAGGGTCATGTATAGAGTGACTAAAACATGCCTTTTATCAGTTCAGTCAATATTACGGTTGCTCAATGTATCTCAAATATTTTACTGCAAACACAATCAATCCAGAACGACGGGAATATATTGCAATAATGATGCTTATGAGAAAGGTTATCTATTCTTTATTTATTCCTTATTTCAGCCTGGTTGGAGTCCTGCATAGTTCAGGGTTAGTCCTGGTTTAGTCCTGGTTTAGCTCCTGTTTAGTTTTGGTTAAGTCCTGGTTTTATTGACACCCTGCAGTTTGTAAATTGTACTTTTGTGCTGAAATTTAAATTCAGTCATCAACTCAACTATCAAGGTCAAAAAGGGGTATCCAAAGAGTCGCAGCTATATTGTTATTTTCACATTCTATGTATATTGCATTGCATTTTCTAATGTTGTGCTGGCCTATGCAATATTATCCCCAACCTTTAGTTAAATATTTTCTTTATATAGTGCTGTTACTGTACCTCTTGCTGCATCTCAATCTAAGCATGGCACTCTGGAGAAGACCATGAGTGATGTAAAAGTGGAATAGGCCATGTATTATTTAACCCAAAAAGACCCTCTCTGAAGCTGATTTAACTGACAGTCCATATGAGATGATATCACAGGTCAGTCGAGCTGCTATCATCTCTTGTATGTGATCAGATGGTGGTCACTGTTGCATTATTGAAATAGAACCCATGTTCCCTTCCACTGTCTTCATACTAGAGACCATACCATAGACATAACATCATGTAGTTACAGATATATTGCAAAGTTAGGTCCAAAAGTAGAAATAAAATAGGCATTCATATAGAAAAAAGACTAAACCAGGTAAAAAAAACTAGTCCACACGTCACATTTAAGCCTTTCAAACTGGTTTCACCTGGTTTATGTGTGACTTAGTCCTGGTTTCTGGATTAGACCCGGTTTACTTTCAATGTATATGTCTGTTGTTAATTATTATAGAATTTCAGTGAGTGTATATAAATATTGCCGTAGCAAAAAGTATATCAGTTATCTTCATTCTGTAAAGATTTAGCTTTCGGCTTTCAATCTAACACGACCATAGGTGTTTCTTAATAACAGTGAAAGAGGAGCCTTGGAGATAACGGCCCATTCACAATGCACTATTCAATGCCTCAGTGGCTAACTCAAGGGCACCGACACAAAGGCCAGATTCACACCGCGGGCCAGTTGCTTCAATGTCTTCATATATTCTACTTTCTACTACAGTACCATCATTTCTACTTGTTTATTTGTGTGGTTTGTTGCTGGGACTAGTACAGTGTATGTGCCTATGAGCCAACAGTAAAACGTGTATTAAAATGGTTGAGTTAACACACTCTCAAGCTCTTTTTTTGAAGATTTGGATACGATTTTGACTGTTTAGATAAAATAACAAAAAAAACATGGATGTTACAAAAAAATGCATTACCTCTGAAAAAAAGAATATCCATCAAATCTGTGATATAAAAATATGGTTCTATCGCCCAGGCCACTGTCTGAGATGTAAGATGTTTGTCCTAGCTCTAACTAACCAGCAAGCCCAGCCACCTGTGTCCCTGATGAATAGATTTCTAAAGTAAATACATATTTGATGACATTGGATTAATGTGGTTTGCTCTGTGTGCTTTGTGTTTGCTGTGAGTGCTTCAATAAACATACTTCAGTGAGGACTATAGATGAGGATATATGATAAAAGCACACGTTTAGACAACATTATTAACATTGGTTATCTTGAAGGGCATCTCAGCCATCTAACCACTGTGCATCGCAAATTCATATACGCAAATCTATAGAAATGTAAATGAATCTATATCAAAACCAGTGTTCAGAATCTTTCATCTCTTGTAAGTTTAGTAGACTCGTGTCCTCATTTAGGCACTGGGCCTACAGCGTGTGCGTCCTGGTTTTGAGCTGTCGCCTGCTGGAAGACGTTGTTGTTTTGTCTGTGTTTTGTCCGTGGTTTGTCCGTATTTTGTCTGTGTTCTGTCCCTTTTCTGTTTTGTCTGTGTTTTGTCAATATTTTGTCTGTGTTTTGTCCATGTTTTGTCTGTGTTTTGTCCGTGTTTTGTCCTTGTTTTGTCCGTGTTTTGTCCGTGTTTTGTCCTGTTTTGTCCGTGTTTTGTCTGTGTTTTGTCCATGTTTTGTCTGTGTCAGTTCAGGATTGTCCTGCATTGTTTTTTACCAGGGCAGCATGAATTAAAAAAAAGCATGTAATATGTAGTAACATGAATGTGAATGTAGTGAATATTGTAGCTGCATTTGACAATTCAATTTAGGCTGTGTCTAAATCAAACTCTCAAAGCCAAAATCTAGCACTAAATAGGAAATAGGACTTGAATATTTGATTTGTCCCACTGCAGTTTAAAGTTTCTGGTTACACAATAACCTCTGTCAAATGAAGGACATAACATTTTTGCAATATTTAAAATTACGTTTGCATTTTTGATTTTACATTTGCGATATATTATGCAGCTCTTCTGAAATAAACCAGTTGTTTTTAGAGGTACATTCTTCATTTAGACTACGACAAAATACCCCTTTCACTCGATAAGGACTGCGCCTCCCATATTTCATGCAGCCCTGTCTCTCCTCAATGGCCGTGGCTTAGTGTCAGCGATCCAGGCTGGGACTGAGTGGTCCCCATTGGCACATCAAGCCTACATAGTGGCTCTGTCTGTATTCATGCGTGCACTGTACGTTGTAAAGGCAACAACGGCTTGTCATGTATAAAATAGAGCACAGAGAGGAGTTTCATTGGCCTTTGAAGATGCCTTGTGTTTATGTGTGCTTTTCTGATGAAACCCTTACTCCGGCTATCAAAAAAGGACTATGTGACTCTTTGGTTCTCCCTACACTAAACAGAGCTAGAAGAAAATGAATTCAGGACAAAACCTGAGCCATATCAGAACTAATTTCAGAACTTACGGTAATCAAGACTAAACCAGATATTTTGATCTTAATATTTTTAGTTTATTTAATTGAATGAGAGTTATTTTGAGTCTCAGTCAGATGGAACTGTAACATTGGTGTATTACAGTTGTTTTGCAATTTAAATATGGACAACAATACATACTTTTGGGACAAACTATGCAGCCTGAGTCTGTAGTGTGTATTAGGGCTGCACAATATGGGAAAAACTATGATATGATAATGTTGAATATTGCGATATCGATATTATTGCGATATTTTGATATTCGATATTTTATTCTATTCTGCAGAATGAGCCTGTATCCTGTATTTTCAAAACTACTAGACTAAACTAGGCCTGTGCTGTCGTCCTTGACAGCAAGGTGTATATCGGCAAAAACGGCCCCGTACGTCTGCCCATACGTGCTACAACTGTTACCAATGGGACCTTAATGACTTTTTTGATTTGTCTGGATGTTTGTGAAGAATGTTTTTGCCAAATTTAGAAAATTCCCTAAAGCTGCATTCTTCTTTCAGTCTATAGGGGGAGCTATAGAGGTAACTGCCATCATATTAGTCAGATGTGTTCAGGGCCGGGGGGGTAATTATATCGGCGAAAATAGCGTGTCGCCGATATTATGGAATCACGGCGGTGTTCGTCCGCAGATCCTAGCTGTGAACGTGATAACTCAAAAACGAATTGCCGGATCATTTTCAACATTTGCACACAGGTGCATACCATAAAGACGCCGAACTGTATCGATTTGGGTACTTC
>JAVQKC010082643.1:0-30025 GCA_036025475.1 Philypnodon macrostomus | reverse complement strand
ACATGCACCTACGATGAAAATTCCAGAGCCCTCCATGACTTCTAAGTGGGAGAAATAGCAAAATAGCAAGGTGTTCAAATACTTGTTTTCTTCACTGTATATATATATATATATATATTTCCCCTGGTTCAACAACGAGACACTCTTTGTCTTTTTTCTGACTGAACTGTTAAGCGTTTTTGTGTTTCCATAGGATGCTTTGGCATTTTCTGGTACATGTTTTGGATCTTTGTGTCTTATGAGAGCCCTGCTGACCATCCCACTATTAGTGATGAGGAACGCTGCTACATAGAGGAGAGCATTGGGGAGAGCGCCAAGTTAATGGGTCCTAATGAGGTCAGAGAAAAAAATACTCTATCCTTTACTATATCATGCACAGCAATCACAGCCCCATCTAATACATTCATGTTGTTTGATGTAGAAATTCAAGACTCCCTGGAGAAAGTTCTTCACCTCTATGCCTGTCTATGCAATCATTGTAGCCAACTTCTGTAGGAGCTGGACATTCTACCTGCTGCTCATCAGCCAGCCTGCCTACTTTGAAGAAGTGTTTGGGTTCGAGATTAGCAAGGTAAACTATGTGCTTTGATAGTGAAGAAAGGTGTTTTATATGAGAGTAATGAAATGCTAAGAAATGTAAGATCCCTATTACGCCAACTCAACTTGACTCAACATGTGATATTATTTATTTGTTTCATTGAGAATGAGGTGTTTACCTTTTGGGGAGCTGGGTTGCCATATCTAGAAGTGAAGAGCTTTATCTGCATAAAAAAGAACATTTTTATATAAAAAAGAATAATTTTTATATAATATACATATTATAATTTGTATAGTATCATGCCTAAGTTATAAAACATAAAATGCTAATTTACAGGTATAGGCAATACATTGAAAAAAGCTAGGAAAAAAGGCATAATATGGCTCCTTAAAATCCTATGAATCACTTTTGGTTGGTTTGTTGGTTTCAGGTTGGTATGCTGTCTGCTTTGCCCCATTTGGTCATGACCATTATAGTGCCCATTGGCGGCCAGCTGGCTGACCACCTGCGCAGCAAGAACATCCTTTCGACCACCACTGTCAGAAAAATGATGAACTGTGGAGGTGAGAGTCTGGACTCGACACCTCTCATTTTGCCGGACGAAGGGTGTTAAAATCCATATTGTTTTTGTTTTGGCCCAGAAAGAGACAGGTGTGGTTCTGTAACAGTGTTCAATACCCTAAATGGTTTAAAACCAACTGTGTTTTAAGAATCTGTTCAATAGTTGTACACTGATTGTAACTGACCATTGATTTTGTATCTGACACGTAATTGAGTGCGGTCCACAAATCATCTCTAATTCAATTGGCACAGCACAAGCCAACAGCCGTGGGCCTTTTGTGATGCACTGTAAGTGACCTTGTGTGTGTCTCTGTCAGGATTTGGCATGGAGGCCACACTGCTGCTGGTGGTAGGATACTCCCACAGTAAAGGCGTGGCCATCTCTTTTCTGGTCTTGGCAGTGGGCTTCAGTGGATTTGCCATATCAGGTTAGTAAAACACATTTATCTGAATACAGTGTTACTGCAAAGATTAGTCTGTGATGTGGCTCATTATCATATTTCCATATATTATTATATTATTATTATATCATTATTTTCATATTTATTTAGTTTCTTTGGCTGCTGATCCAGATATATGTATTTTACAAGCAAACTGACCTTTACAGTCAATGTTTTAGTCCTTTTGCATTCAACAGATACATCACAGATGCTTAAAAGACACACTGTTATCAGGCTTAGATCGTGTCTGTGCTCAAAATCCTATTTCCTATTGTTCCCAAGCTTTCGTGTAGAGTGTTTAATAATTCAGTGCTGGTTGTCTCGGGGGACTTGCCAGCAAGCTGTGTGCAGCCACAGCCAGTGAGGGCACTCATTCGGGTTGTCAGCGAGGCAGAGTGGGGGAGGAGGCAAGTTACTGGCTAGATTTTGGTCACCATTTGTGCTGAGTTCATGTGCTCAAAAATCCAATGTTTTATCCACTAAAGAACTGTAAATATCAAACTGTTTTATCACTAAAACATTTTTACTTCTACAGGCTTTAATGTGAACCACCTGGACATTGCTCCTCGCTATGCCAGTATCCTAATGGGTATATCCAATGGTGTCGGTACACTTTCTGGAATGGTGTGCCCACTTATTGTCGGTGCAATGACAAAAAACAAGGTAATTACATTGAAAATATATTGCATCATGATTTACCAACTAGATGCTGCTTGTTGACTTCTGTTTCCTCTTCTTTAGACCCGCGAGGAATGGCAGTATGTGTTCCTGATAGCCTCCCTGGTTCATTACGGCGGTGTGGTCTTTTATGGTATCTTTGCCTCTGGTGAAAAACAGCCGTGGGCCGACCCAGAAGAGACCAGCGATGAGAAGTGTGGCTTCATCGATGAAGACGAGCTGGCAGAGGAGACGGGAGACATCACCCAGAACTACGGTGCTTTTGGAGGAGCGTCGGCAAAATCTTACGGTGCAACCACACAGGTGAATGGAGGCTGGGCGGCCAACTGGGAGAAGACAGAGGAGTATGTCCAGGAAGGAGCGCAGGAAGGAGGCTACGGCTACAGCCGGGACGAAGGATATTCCTAAACCAAACATGAAAGCACAAATCACTAGCACAAAAGTAGACTTACTGTCATGAGTGTGAACCAGTTTAGTCGTAAAATATAAACAAACAAAAAACTCAAACTACAATCCATTGGTGTGTTGTTTGCACAAACTTAAAAACACTAAAAAATTATCTAAAAATGGCTTAATCATATTATGGAAAGATATACAATTCATGGCAGTATAACACATATCCAATTGGCAGTCTGTAAATGTATTAATATGCATATTGATAATAGGTATATTTCTCTGGAGTGCAGTTGTGTGTAAATGTGAATATTTCCACATCATCAGCGAGGCTTCTCAGTGTCTGTGACGCCTGGAGGTTACATAGAAACAGTCCATAAAAGCCAAATCCTATAAAAGATATGGTTCTTGTGACAGTACATCGTACAAGCCAGCTAATCAAGTGTATAATAATAAATATGTCACTGCACAGCATTGTAAACAGAAACTAGACACTCTGTTGATGTAGATTGTACTGTACTCCTGAATGCACTTGGAGTAGTGTCCTTTAAATGCACAATATGATGTTTTCTTTTTTTATCACTGGCTTTTGTGTATGACACCCCAAAGCCTTTAACACAATAGTGTTAAGGTTTGGTGAATGGCATCATGTCCTGTTATGACCTGTGTTTAAATGTAGATTGTTTGCAGTGAATCAAAGGAAAAAAGGAAGTCTCTCAAAAGTTCGCTACATGTCTGTAACACAGTACCTCTGCAAGTGAGAGTGTGAGCCTACCATCCGCGACTATTGCATGGTGTATGCTGGAGTAAAGCCATTCTCTGTTACTTTTGAGATCTAGCTGTACCAGTGCATTGTTCCAATATATAAAGCAAATATAAAGATAGGTAGAAAGCACAGAATAAATATATTAATTATAAAGTTATAGACGAATCATTGTTAGTTACTCATGCACCACTTGGGGATTGTGCAATTCACATTTGAGAAATTAACCATTCAGTATCAAGAATGTTATATGAAATAGAGAATATCTAAACTGTTAAATAATTTATATCCTGCTTGGTGGCTACATTTGCTTATGTGAAAACTGGAGCAATGTTTCCCAAATGATGAGTTCTACTGAATTATGTGAAGTTACAAAACTATGACCATTTTGTCACCATTTAAAAAAAACACACATGCAAGCTTGTGGCAGTTTATAGTTTTAGTAAAGATACATATATATACTTGTTCATGAGGTGGGGTTGCCAATACAATATAGAGCAGTTTTAAGACTTATATGCAAAAACTCTGCTAATTATAAAACATGTGGCAATTTTCTGTGCATTTTTAGACGGGAAATACTTCTCGAGATTTAAAAGTTTGAACTATAAAGTGAACATCCCCAGTATTTGAATGTTTACATTTGTCTGGACTCTGTCTATGTTCATACAAACAAGGATTTATATTCAGAGGCGCTATAGCACAATGGGCAATCACAACTATGTTTATTTTGTTTTTATTTCCATGTCTAATGGAAGATTTATCATGTCCTTCACATGAGTCTGAATCAGATTGTGCACTTAAGGTGGAAAGGGGGCCAAATGTCATTTTTCACGTGTCTGTGGAGACCTTAATTTAGCACTTCACAATATAAATGTGTGTGTATTTATGCATGGAGCAAAGTGAAATCTGTGTCCTTTTTATGTTGCATTTTTACACTGTTTTTATTTTTGTTGCTTTTTTTGTTGTTGTTTTTTTGTCTCAGAAACTGTTACTTATGCTTCAATTTCTTTGCACAATTTACCAAAGGTGTAGAGTGTGGCTGTTTTTTAGCAGGAAGTCCAACAGTGCTAGCGCTCAGTCTAGAGTCACTATAAACAGACAACTCCAAAACATTTCTCAATGTACAAAGCAATAAACCAATAGTAACAGTTCTGGTCAAACATCATGAATGATTTAAAGCATTTGTTAAAATGTAGTGTTTTTGTGATAAACAAATGTAGAACACTTGTAAGATACAAAAAAATGTATGTAAAAAATATATAGTAATAGAGCCCTAGGCAAAGATCTTTGACGTAAAAAGACTTTGCGAAAGGGCTGCTCACCAGATGAGAATGATAATAGGAGCTCCGGCTCTTCTTCATGTCATTGTTTATGTTTTGATGTTGTACTTGTCACATACCTCACTCACATCTCTCCAACACCCCTCTTTGTTTTTTTCCCCCAATGTTTTCCATTTCTAGTTCCCAAACTAAACCAAATGTACCCGCTCCCCATTCCACAACAACTTTACTACATTCACATAATCCCCCAAACAGCTATTTGTCACCATTTTCAACAATTGTGCAACCTAAAAATAGTTAAAAGTTTCCTGTTTTGTGCCTATGGAATTACAGTGTGATTTTATGGCTTCTGTTGCTGTGTAAATTGAGAGGTTTGTTGATGTCAAAATGAAATTATCTATATCCTGTTTTATATTAAAAAAAAAACTAAAAAAAAACATTTTGTTTGGCTGTTTTTGTTGTCATTGCTTTAGATGGTATTGGAGACATGGCCCTTACTCAGTAGTTTTCCAAGACGACCAGAGAACATCTACAGTTAATGGCTGTCTTCCTTCTCTGTCGGTAAAATCAATAAGGTCAGTTTCCAGGATTGGGCAGGACCTATTAGCTTCTCTAACCTCTTAATGGAGATGAGAGGGAGGAGGAGCACTTATTGAGCTATCTCGAGGTGTAATTTTGAATTAGGAGTCAACCCAGTATCCTTTTAAACGTTTGGTGTTGAGCATTTGGGCCAACTGATACTAATCACTAGATACTGGTTGAGATAAGATAGACTATGTCAGGATTATGACCAATCTAAAAAAAAAAGATATAGTACTATGTCACCTTGTTTACAATGAGTTAAGACCAAAACTTTTCAAGGTTTTACAATTTTTAAAGATAAAATCTACTCCATACATCACTGACAACAGTAGGACCTATGAAAAGTGAAGGTGACACATGACATTTGATTGATGCTCCTGTCCGGTGTTACAACCATGTTCTCTGCCCCCAGCTCTCTTTGTTCACCAGCTTGTTATTTTGACTCTTGTCCCGGCTCAGCTCATTGCCTTTGTTAATTTGACAGGCTCAATAAATGTGTCACCAGCCATCCCTAAATGCTATTTTCTCACACTCAACCAGCCGTAACCGGTGTCCCGTTCCAGTGAAACCGAGGGAGGTGACCCGTGACTCTAGCTGCGACCATCAATCCCCTTATTACACTAAACCCGCGGCAATCAGACGTAGCCCGTGTCTGTGTGAAGGAAAGACATCAACGACCCAAATGCTATTTAATGTTTCCATTTGCATCTGTGTTGACAAATATAGCTTGCCGATGTCTCCTTGCACATGGGCTAAATTAAGTCAAGGCGTGCGCATATGTTTGTCGTCTTACACTATACGAGGTGGGTGTGGGGCAGATGTGTCACAGTCTGTGGGGAGGTATGGGGGGAAAGATGGCAAAATTGCTCTTTAATGACTAGGGGGCTGTGCTTGTGTGTTGTGTTAAGCCCCAAGAGACAAATGTGGCTTATAACTAAGGTCCTGATTTGCACTCAAGGTGAGACAAAAACACAATGATGAATTAACCATTTATTCAAGCTGATTTATTCAGACTGCGCTAACCATCCACAGTTTGGAGTCAATATGGCTTTTCCAGACCTTCTGCTTTGCAACAAATGGTGAATCATTTTTACAGTATTGCATCCAATTTAACTAGAAGAAAGATCCCAGCAAAGCAGACGGTCAACGCGTTCAGATGGTTTCAAATAATAATAATAGTCTGAGCTAAATTTTTGATAACGAGACAACACAATTTAACCCTAAATGTAGATCAGCTTGGTTTAATGGGGAAAATACATTCTACCACAAAGGACACACTAATTCTTTCACAGAATACAGATTGTGTTTGTGACAAGGCACAGTGTTGCCGCCTCTCTACTCTGTGCAGTCACATACATCCCCACGTGAGCTGTCCATGGTGCTCAATGAAGGATCACTGCATAACAAACATGGCCGCTGAAGGAAAAAGCACAGCCTAGCTCTACAGATTAAAGTATTGAGTTCTACAACACCAAGCTACTAGTGTTGTAGAATTCAACACTTTAAACCAACTCCCTCTATGTCTCACGTTTCTATACACACAGTGGGTAGCAGCACCTCTTCACAACAAGCTCTAAGTTGACTGTGAATGGCTGAGTCGAGGCAGCAGTTCCTCCTCCTGCACCAGTCTAGAAGCATTATTGGTGGAGGCACTTGCCAGCCTTTAGCCCTATCTGCACTGCTGGTATAAATTTAGCTGCTCTCCCCACATCCACACCTCCTCCTCATGTGCAGAACCATCCCACCTTCTCAACAGGAAGTGCGTCAAAGATCGTCAAGGGGGAGCCTCTGGAGTAGGGCACCGTGGAATCAGGAAGTCATGGCCCATTATTAAAATTATAGTGTGAAAAATACAATTATTTAACACACATTCATTAATTTTGCCTTGAATGCTACCTGTTGCACTAAATTATTTCCTTTTTGCTTTGTGAAATATTTTTAGACATCAAAAAGCCTTGTGCAACATTTGAAGCATACACATTAGTAGGATTAGACAGAGCTCCTTTAGATTACCATGCACCTGAGGCACCTGTGAAGTGTTGTGAATCTGTGGGGACATGTCTGTGTGTGTGTGCCTTCATTCACTGCAGCCTCTTAATGCTTGTCGCCAGATGGGAGTGTGTGTGTAAGTGTGCGTGCATGTGTGGTTAGGAGGGGGGTATTTCCAAAAGCCATGCATAGGGCCTCCTTTTGTCCTCTGGTCTGTCACCGATGGCTTCACAGTGGGGTGACATACACACTCCAAATCTCATTAAAAAGCGAGCGATGGGGGGAGGGCTTTGTATAATGGAAGTGAAAATCATGAAATAGATGCTAGCAATGTGCAAATTATATTATTTTCATTATTTAAAAAAATCTCATGTTTATATAAGACCTATACAGTTTCCTTTCGAGCATATTGATTTTGTGCAGTCAACAATACCTGTCCATCTGATTTGTTCAGAGATGTCTGATAAAGAGGTCCCAAAACCAATACAAGGACAACACTATCACTGTCAGCTCCTTTGTCCAGCGTTTAGAGACAGAGACTGGCTGCCAGTGTTAATCAAGATAAACCAATTATCCACAACGGTGTCCTAACAAACCATGTTAAACAGTCCGTATCGAAAACCAGTCTTTTATATAGGCCTGTTGCACCATTTCCCGTAATTGCTATATGAATGGCACAACATCCAGCTCTCCTCTACAACCTGCAATTTACCCATTAAGTTTCAAATTGCCTAGAAATTACAGGCAATTGCTCTCAGCAGTAACTATAATTTAGAAAAGCAAGCGGCTATACAAGTTCCTACATTGTGTTTTTGAGGGCACATTTGAAATACATTTTATTGCAGTAATAAAAGCCTGAGGACCATCCTTGTGAGAGATTAACCTTGAAGTGAGTAGATGGGGGGGGGCATATACTTGCCATACAAAAAGCTGCCTCTCCTTTGCATTTGATGATCCACATTTTTATACACATGAAGCTGCTTCCGATATTGCTTCCGAAATACTTTCCCTTATTTGCCATTCATATTACCACCTATCACGGCCACCTATCACGACTTGACCTTTTCTGCCAGAATACTAATATACAGTGAAGGTGGACTGAACTTTTACAGCTCCATATCACTATCAATCCTCTGCACTGATAAGCCGGTGACAGACCAAAGTGAGCTGACTGACGGCTGCTGAAAAGACTATGAGGCCGATAAGATAATGTCATGATCTTTCTTTTATCAGATGAGATGCTCTTTGTTACGTGCACGCTCCTGCTCCCTCCCCTGCTTCCCTCTGTCACTGCTGCATGGTGACTCAGACACTGCAGAGACGCTCGATCTGAATGATATATCGGGATGACTCACACACGTATCAAACTTTTATGCGTGCTCCCCGGCACACACAAGATATAGTAGATAGATAGAACTTCACACATGCTTGGTTTTGAAGACTTGATGGACACATTTGGGCGGCTTATTTTTCAGGCGTTCCGCTTGTACCTTCGCTACGAATTGTACAAACAAGCAGATTTTAATGGTGTTCTCTTGCCTTGACCACTGCTGCTGCTCAAGAACTGTGGAGACTTGCAGTAAATCTGTCAATCTGACGGTCGGCAGACGGCATGCTCATTCTTCTGCTTGTTCTGTCTGTCAGCCTGTCTCTAGCTTGGTATTTAAGCCCTTAAATCACTTTGCAAACACACATCACATCAACAGTTCTTCCCACTGCTTGAAAAACCTTACCATAACACTCTTTGGAGTAGAAATATCTGAAAACATGCATATTTTTACAGAACATATTTCACACCATACTTTCAGCATTTAAGATACATAATACAAAGAGTTAAAGGCAGTGTACGTAAAATCGAATGGTCTTGTTCAGATGTAGACACTAGACTTTCCACACTAATCACTGTGACCTTGCAGCTTGAATAAAAAAGTAAATATTTTGGACCTACTTCGAGTTGGTGATGTCAATGTGACGACCAAGCCTCTCGATTATGACGTACATGCGCCATCCTTCAGTGTCTGAGGAAATAAAGAAAAAATTACCCTGCATTTAATAGCTTATGCCAAGAGGCCAAAGTTGATATGACTTTTCTAGAAATTAATTTCTATGTGGCAACAAAAAGCAAACATGTAACTGCCAAACAGGATTGCATCCAGCCTAGTTTTTGATTAATTAAATGAATGAGCACCTTTTCCTTTACCATATAATACATAAGCTATATGTCACAACTGATAGCCGTGTATAATAAAAGTATATTTCTATTTTGCTTGGTGATCATGGCTGTAATATAGTTGCAATATTAGAGTACAGGTCTATTCATTAATGTGTGTTGACATGGACTATTGCTGTATGCCCTTGCTATTTCTTTTCTTTTTTTCACCATCTTTTGTCACTGCTTCTAAAACTGAGATCTGTTGCTATGGAGACAGAATGGATGCTTTGTAAAAAAGGAAGTGGCAAAAGAGAGAAATGTGGTTGTCAGGAGACACTCAGGAGCAAAGGGTGGAGGCTGCAAGAGCAGAGCATATCTGTTTGAATACACGGTTTAGATTTCTGGTTTTCTGAAAATTAAAATGTACAAACTATGCAAGAAATACAGTATCTACAAACTGATATGATAAAGTGAAGGAAATAGACTTGCATCCCATTTTGGCATGTGCAAATTCCATTAAAACAAATACTCAGTTCTTTATTACAGATTCACTGAGGCTATGATCCCTCATGTGTTGACAGGGGTTAAGCGACAGGCCAGTGATAATACAGCTGTTTGAGGCACTCCATCACATGATAATTACATTACAGCACTACTCCATTGCTTCCACCCGCTCCTAGTAATCTTGTTTAAATCACAGTGATTGGAGGCGCACTGACAGAGAGACAAATGGAGGAGAGGTTATTCTTTTCAGCACACACAAGGAGACCTCTCCACATCTGACTCAAGGTTTTGATGTGCATAAGCTTTTGTTTGGTCACCATGGAACACACAATGGTACACAGGGGTAATGGCAGTGCTTGAGATTCAACAGTTTGAATCAGATTTCAATTATAATAGGTCTTCATTTTGGTTAAATTTTAGAACACAATTATGAAAATCATTTTGCATGTTCCTGTAAAACAGAATTTATTTAAAAAAAAAAAGTGCAATAGTTTCTTCTTTAAGCAAAGATGGCCTCCCTTTTAAATTTAGAGGTTCACTTTTGTGAAGAAGCAGCTATAATGCCCTCTGGTGGTCATTGTAATATAAATCTAAATGAGCTGGCTTAATTATTCTACCTGTAGCAACTGTCTGACTGTAGCTCAAAAGGATTTATCTAAAAGAGCTGACAGAAAATATGTAGATGAGAACAGTACAAAACTATACATATTTTGACTGTAAAATTTGATGTAACATACAACAATGTAGAGGGGGCACAGTGGTACAGTGGTTACTGCTCTTGCCTTCCAGCAAGATCGTGTGTTCAATCCTTGGGCCAGCTAACTATGATCTCTTTGGGTGGAGTCTGCTCCTTCATGCATGTGTAGGAAAATGGGTCAATCTAAATTGTTTGTAGTGCTTGAATGTGAGAATGAATGATTGCTTGTCTGTGTATGTCTCAGTGTCAGCCCTGTGACCATTATCCAGGGTGTACCCCGTCTACAGCCCATAGTTACTGGGAAAGGTTTCAGAAGTTTAATTAAAATAAGGACTGCCCCGGCAGACACTGACCCCCTGCTCTACCCCCTGAGCTAACCAGCAAACATCAATCCCAAGTGAAACCTGCGGAAATATGATGTATTACTCATTTGTATGAATGCCTTCGAGCCACACTCCCACTGACAAGAAGTGACCAAGGGAGCTCCTTAATACGCTTTGAATGAATAGTTACTGGGAATTCAAGCCAAGCAATCATTCATCAAGTAATCACATTCAGCTCAGCGCACACTGTACAGTAGAAGGCAGGTAATCATTATTAGAATTAATGGTAAAACTATATACTTTTTTAAATTATTTTTTTATATTGGACAAAGTAAATGTGGCTTATGTTATGTGTATATTGTTATTATTGGTAAGAAAATTAATGTGTAAATTTCAACGTTTTATACATTTCTACAAACCAAGCAAAATTCTACAGCACTTTAAATGAGACCTGTCCAAATCTGACAGAATGATAAAACACTTGTGCGTCCCTAATAAGCGTGTCCCCATCTGAGGTCCCTTTGACCCTGGGGACTAATTTGAGTGGTACACGGCACATGGTACCCTGTGCTGAATTATCGATTCCCCACCATAGAGGAGGGGACCAGGCGGAGGAGGTGCCGGATTAAGGTTTAGTTGTCTTGGCAACCTGCAATGCCATCTGTCAACTGTGTACTGAACCACATCATGTCACATGAGACATAGTTTTAATTTAATATATTTCCCACTACCAGACCTCATCAACATGCATTTAACAAGGAGGCGGCGTCATAAGAAACAAATAAAACAACCTTACATGAAGTATCTTGACTTTTGACCATGTGAAAAACAGTGTTCAGTCTGGATTTCTTTTACAGTGGTACAAGACTATTCATTATCTCAGTGGGGGCCTCTGAGTCATTGTTGAAGGAGTTTAACAGGTCTTTAAATTGTCATCAGCATGCCCGGCCACTATACCATACCGGCTCAAAGGCACATTGTCTGAGCAGCAGAAACAGGAAGTCATTTAAACTCTTTATGTAAAACTTCTCACAGACATCTAAGGTCTTTCATTGGTTGGTAGGTCAGTCATTTATTTTGACTTTAAAATATCTGAGGAATACTAACAATATGAATAACATGACAAGTATAAATATTGACTGAAGCCTACTTTGATGAATACTAACCAGTGCAAATGAGCAGAAGAGCAGTGGGAGGGTGCTCCACCAAAGGAGAGGGGATGTGTCTGATAGAGTAGTGACTTATCCCGTGGGACAGGGATGCAGAATTAACCAGCTACAACACCTGGGACTAGAGACACAAATGCACATAGGTTAGACTGTGCCTGCAACCAGCAACTGAGAGAAGCGTTATCTTTGGCGTAATTTGGCAAATAACAATGTGCGTTTTAATCCGTTTTACACATATATAGGACAACTTAATTTAAACTAACCGAGCTGATGAATTTATATAATAATATAACACGTAATGGCCAGCTTCTTTCAAAGAGTTTGTCAAACACACACAAGTTGGATTTATGAAAATGGACAGCAGAATACATTTGCATGTCATTGACAGGTAAAACCTCTGTGAAAATGCCAGGCGTTGGCTGACTTTCAGAGACAAAAACACGTCCAAATGCTGGCAAACACGAGTGCAGTCAACACAGGTTACAGAGCTACCGCTAGCTTCAGAGAGGCTAAAATATATTACTGCATAGTTTATCGATATAATTACAATAACATCAACTAATTCAAGGCATTTCAATTGTCTTGTGACGAATTAATTTCAAGGAAACAATTAAACCATTACTGAAAATGAAATAGGCCTAATAAGAAAATAACTCACATTTTAAAACACATTAACGACGTTCACCTGTCATTGGAATTACGTTGCTACGAAACCAAATCTAGGCTAATTCTACTTCCGGTTAGCGCAATATATTTTTCTAATAGTTTTTTATTCATTGTCAAACTATGCTGCTCATTTGTTCATTTCTTATGTTTATTTCTCTCCTTTCTCTTTCCTCAAATAAAAGTTATATACAAAAGTTGAAGTCTGCTCTGCTCTCTTGTAGCCTACTGGAGTGTAAACTGACACCACAACGTTGCAGGCATGTGCAGGGCACGGTTCAGGGGAGTTTGATTTAGGAGAGACGGCAGCACGCCCGCAGTCGTTGTTTGCAGAGTTACATGTGGAGAACCTGAACATCTGGCCGTGAGAGATGTAGCTCTTGCACACGAGAACAGGAAACCGGTGTCTGAGGAACTCTAGGAAAGCTGTTTGTTGTAAGTATTTCCACCAAAACCAGTATTCTGTATTTTAAGTCTACTGTGCCATACAAGTTATTTCCCACTTGACCTTTTGTGTTACCTTAGTATTTCAGCTGATTTAAGCTATAGGGTTTAATAGCAGCATGGATATCATTAATTTACAGCATGATAATTGAGAACATTTTTGTCCAGTATTCCTGTGAATGGTACACTGTGGCCGACAGTGAAGACTCCTCTCACAGCAGGTAATAAACATTTCATTCCTGAGCTGATGTGGTTTATTTTGTCTGGAAGAAGTCGAGGAAAAGCCACAGGGTGACAGTTGCTTCAAGTCATGCCCTAGTTGTGCAGCTCAATCCATGCATTGTCTCTTGAATACTTTGTGCTTCAACAGAGATAACCAGTGAGTTAACCTGTTAGGCATCCAAATTACTGTTGTTTCATGTTGAAGAAGAGTGCATGGTTCAATCATATAAAAATAAACAGCATATAATTACAGATTATCTACTAAACTGCACAAGCAAACAAGCTGTCCTATCTTTGTTCACATTTTTCATGTAGGCTGGGCTGTCATTTTAGCGGTTCTCTCTAATAGCCAGGTAGACTGTGTGAAGATGTTCCTGTTTTATGGGACAACAATTAAAGCCTCTGAAATACCTCTGAAGCAAACCTGACTCTGTAGACATTAGATCTCACCTTAAAGTAAATGAGGTGGAATAGAAAGAAAAGATACATGCATGGACCTGTGTGTGCTCCCTGTCTGATGTGTTTACACACAGACCCTCAGCTCTGCAGGAGGATAAAGCAGCTAGTGTCTGAGAGCTAGGCCACTGGATGACCTTTGGCTTCTCTTCCCAGCAAAGACGTCCTGGTGTGAATATTGCACCTGGATGTTTTGTTAGAGACAGAGGCTCTCATGCCCTGTTGGTCAACCTGTAAACCCACCTCAAACTTGACGGGCAGCCCCCACTCCCATGTCCCTGTCTCCATGATGTATTTACAAAAGAGCCCTTCTTCCTACATCGTCAGAGTTGGACACTGAGCCTTCGCCAGCCTCACTGTTGGCTCCAGAAACAGATGTGTGCTACATTCACACTGGCTTCAAACTTGACCTAGATCAGATATGATTTGGTTAAATCATGTCAGCGTTAAAATGTTACTCAAAACTCAATCTGACCTTTTTGACTGGCACTTTTTACTTGGCTATATCAGAATCAGTGACTGGTTTGAACAATAGCATTCAGTGCTCCATTCAGTGAAGTGTACAGTTTCACGACATGTCCCACTTCCCTTCATGCTGTTTGGGATTTATAATGGTCTTGTTATTCATTATCTGCAGGTATTAATGAAGAGCAGGGCTGGTTTAAAACTATAGGTATGCCAGCGGTGATGATGCTGCCTGTTAGGACTACTAACATCTGCTCACCAGGTGTGATTTTACCTGATTATGATACAAGAGTGGTTACGTAAAGGCAGAAACATGCTTCTGTCTGATCTGTATATATTTCTCAACACATACAATGACCCAGTGATAATGACTTAATTCCACTTGATTAGCAGCAAGTCTTACAGACAAAGTCTCCGAATGGTGCTGAGCTTTACAATAGACCCTGCTTTGGGAACAGGACTAATGAGCCATGGAGGTACCAGACTGGCTCAGGGCGGTAACTGTGGATGTTATTAAAGCCTCCAGTCAGTCAGTGTAATCCCTTTGATTAATGATGCTGTTGTTAGGGTACAGGCAGTGTGAGTGTAAAATGAGCTTTCATAGTGTTCATGTGTGGTTGTTTTTGTCCATGTGAATCAGGAAAAAAACATACAATTACATGTACTTCAAAGCATCTGTTCAGGTATACCTTCCCAAGGGAATACAATATTTTTGGCATTTTTAGCGAATGTCAGTGCTGCTTTTACTGTTTAGTTAGTCAGGGTTTATAATGTATACCAGGGGTTCCCAAAGTGGGGGTCGGTACCCACCAGGGGGATGTGAGGTCCTAACTGAGGTCGCAAGATGATTTCCAGGAATAATATATATTTAGTTTTTTAATAAATGTTATGTTAATCATCAACTTTAGTTTTGGTTTGTACTGTATGTACAGTATTGATAATCTTTGGTGTGGATGGTTTGAATCTCCCAAAATCTTTAGTCACAATATGTTGCTACTTGCTAGTTGCATCAGTAAATCATCTGGCATAAAAATCTGCCAATATACCCATGCAAAGGTATCACTGAATGAAAGAGAGCAACCAAAATAGACAATGACAAGACTGTAGGACATTAGAATATTATTTACTTATTTACTTAAAGCCGATTAGCCATTACATTAATATTAGACAATGGTGATTCAAATGACTGATGATGTTGTTGGCCTGCTATTACAGGAGCTGTATTATGGAGAGTGAAGTAGTGAGCTTGGATAGTCCTGAGAGCCCGAGCCCTCTAACAGGTTTGGGTATTAACTGTGTCAGTGGCCAAAGATTCAAACACTCTGGTCCAGGCCTCACCAGCCCTCAAGAGTACAGTCAGTGGCTCCCATTCCGTCATGATGCCAGCCTGCTGCCCATGAAAGAAGATCTGGCTCTTTGGCTTAACACTATCATAGGTGAGGAGTTTCACTATTATCATCAACTAATACCACAACTTCTTTTTAATATACTCATCATTCATATCCCATCTGTCACATTAGAGCATAACTGTTTACTTATTACACTGTATATGGCTAGTTTAACTAACATCTGAAAAGATGTCAGTTATGATGTTAAGATGCCATTTTAACTTAAGCAAGAGACTTAAGCAACAGACAAACACAATTTGTCGGCACACTGTCTCACGTCAACACGACCTTGTTAATGTTTGTCTCCAGTTAAAGAGGACTCTCTTATTTTCACTGTGAAACTGGGGTTTTTATTTTGAGTAAGTCAGTTGCAGCCATTTTAAGCATGGAGGCACGTTAACCTACTTATTATTGTTCAGCTTTGAAAATGCATGTCCTAAGGAGCGCTCTTGTGGGATTTTATGTGAAGGGGATGTTTCTATCCACTTTACTGCATTGTGAGGTAAAACCTAAGTGGTGGTTACATGCTAGGACCTGTGTGGAGTGACAAGGCTTTAAGACACTGGCTTTCTGACTGATGTTTGTCTGTATTTATTACCATTATTAGATCTTGACAGATTGTACACCAGTGAGAATAATGGTTTTGTAGATGTGTAGTATTGATTACCTGATAAAAACTCTATTGTGCGCAAAAACCTGATTCCATGTGCTGTTTTGAAATCCCCTGCTTATCTTACACATTCCTGTGGCTATGTGTGTTATTTTGTGCTTTATGAATCCAAAATGGCTGAAGATTTCTGTTGGCATCCTGGGTGGCAGTAACTCAGGAGGGAGAGCAAATCTTCCTCTGGAACTGTTTTAGAGGGTTCTTTTGGTAAGACAGGAGCTTTTATTTACCTGCTTTGCATGTGTCGACTACTTCCTGTAGTCATCGTCAGAAGCGTTGCGTGATGTTCCTGTGATGTTCCTGTGATGTGTCTTGTATCCTCTGTAAGTTTGGTAGATCAATTCTTGCTCTCTCAGTTGTGTCCTTGGGCAAGACACTTCACATACCTTGCCTCCAGTGGTTGTGACAATGGTGTATGAATTTGATATTCGCCTCCATCAGTCTGCCCCAGGGAAGCTGTGACTACTGGGGTAGTTTGCCACCACCATGTCATTACATTACAGGATATTTCAGGTGATTATTTAAAATGCGTGTCTATTGACTTCAGGTGTGGACCTCACAGCAGACGGCTTGATAGACCGGTTGGATAATGGAGTTATCCTCTGTCAGCTGGCGCAGCTGCTGCAGGATAAGATGATCCAGGCGAACAACAGCAAGGTATTAATGCATTTCTAAACATTTAAAGACATGCACAGAATGATCTTAACCCAAGAACTGCACTGGCTCAGCTTGTACGCATAAACAGTGAAGTGCAGGTTGCCTATTGACGTCATAGAGAACAGGTCTACAGAGGCAGGTCGGGTTTGAGGACATTACATATAGCTTTATCTAAAGCTTTTCATTGAAAGACCCACTCTCAGTGCACATAGTCTCGGACCACTTTAGACTGCTTAATGCTATGAATACATATGACATGAATACAAATTGATTAATGTAACTGGGATAGAATAAGCAGCTTATAATTATAAAAATAACTGCTTTCATTTTAGCATTTGTGATTGATTGTATGTTTTTCATCTGCAGCACTTCATAAGGCGGGTCATCCACTGGCGACCAGACGCAACTTCTGGGTCATTTTTTGCCCGAGACAACACAGCCAACTTTCTCTACTGGTGTCGTAAAATTGGTGTTGATGAAGCTTATCTGTTTGAGTCTGAGGGTTTGGGTAAGTTTGGGTCTTTTATTACCTATTTTGGTTTGCACAGTATTAAGAATAGATGTTCTACTATTTCTAATTGTTCCAGAGAGAGCCGGTTCTGCATACTAAACCAGTGTAGTTAAATAAACAGCAATTTCTCCTCTTTTTTGTTTGTGCAGCCATGAAGGATGTCAAAAACAGGTGAATACTACTAGTAGTTCCAGTCTGTAATTCTGTGTTCAGTACATTGGTCAGTGGTTGTCTGTATTGTGGCTACAATAGAATATATTGCCTGCATATGTTCAGATTAGTACAAATGTCAAACTTACACATAGGCTACTATATTTGTGCCTACCCCAGCTTTAATTGATTTTCTTTTATGTTTGAGTGAGAGTGCAGTGTCTCTCTCTCTCTCTGCACTGATGTCCTGATACTGGGCTGAGTACCCACGCCCTCATGCCCTCAGCTCTTCACCCCGAGCTCACGCAAGTTTCATCTCAGCTTCAAAGACAGAGATGCACAATAACTATAGAGCACCTCATGAAACCTGCCCTTTATTCAGACAGGAACAGCTTTTCACAGAGACATACTTTTATCTACGGAAACATCTTTTTTCTATGAGGATGACTCACTTTTTTATGTCTCACCACCACCACCACAACTCCCCCTCCCTTTTTGTTTGTACTACACACGTTCTGTGGGAAGTCCTGCACAAACAGCCTCGGGAAGTGTGTCTGTGTCTGATAGAGCTGGGACGAATCGCAGCCAGGTAAAAAATCTACTCCAGACAACAAACAAATATATTCTTAGTTATTTTTTAAATGATATTGATTACAATTATTTATCCTAAATCCCTAAATAAAAGCAGTAGAGTATTCTGTGTCTGAACTTACACAATCAAGTCTATGCCCATGTGCCATATACACATTTACATATTCAAATACATACTAAATACATTCTAAGTGTTAGAAAGAGCGGTAATTTAGTAGTAATAAAGAATGAATAAATATGTAATAAAACACTAATGAATAAACAGTTTAGAGTTACTTTATTAGTACATATGTTGACAAATTAGCATTAATTAAACACTAATAACAGTGTGTTTATAACTCGTAGGGGTGTGTGATATAGCAATAAAACATTGTATTATATGAAGTCATGACGATCTGCTAATCTGGGAAATCATTTATGCTCCGCTCTTCACCGTCATTTTTACTGTAACAATGCCCGTGTTCATTTGAATAAAAAGTATTGGATTAGCTGTACAGGGAATTTGTTAGCAGTAGTATTCTATATATGTAAAGTAAAAAAAAGTCAAATAAAATTCTGATCTTGTCTTAATGATAATCGTGATCTATTTTTATCAAATCACCCACCCCTACGCAATTGTGTTTATTAATGTTGAAATAATACTTTGTAAGTGATCAATTAACTGGTTACTGATGCTTAACCAATGCCTAATAGTATGCAGTTATTATAATGTGATATCCGGGCTTTTGCAGTTGGAGTGTTTTGACTTTGTGATGCTGGTGCAATTTTACCTGAACCTTGTCTTTCAGGTACGGGGTGGAGCCTCCAGGTCTGGTGAAGTTGGAGAGAGAGATTGAGAGGGAGGAGGCAGGCTTGTCTCCATTGTCCCCTTTGTCTTTGTCTTTTTTCCCATCTCCAACGTTAAGTCCACCATCGCCTCCATCACCGCCACCCATAGCTCCAGTCCCGCCTGCCCCACCCACTGTACCCCTTTCCCTCAACAGCACCTGCCCAAATGAACCTCCTTTAACCTTCAAGCATTCTGAAATCCCACCTCCTCCGCCCCCATCATTAGCCCTTAATCCTGCTACAACTTCAAGCTTTACACAAACGCCACTGTTTACTCCTCTGACCACCACAACCACACCTGCTCCACCATCACCATCCCCGTGCCAAACACCAGCCACAGTCTCATCCTCTGCACTTAACATTCAAACCCCTCCACCCACTGTCCCTCCATCCAGTACCCCTCGAAAGGCCAGCAAATCTACAAGAAGAAGAAGCACAAACACCAACAACATTTTGGATGATATTGTAAGAACTGTTAATACATTGGCTTATGATACACATTCTCTATGGACAAGTACTTCATCAGATTTTTTTAATGCCAGGTCCGAAACATTGTCGAAGATCCTCCCTGCAGATGTCCCACGAGATTTCTGGTTGAGAAGCACCCCAAAGGGTGCTATCGGATTGGTGAAAAAGTTCTGTACATTCGGGTAAGTTACATTGTTTTGGTACGTTCAATGTCTTAGATACAGTTACATATCATTTCAAAATCTGGCTAATCTGAAAAGGTGAAAAGTTCACAACATTGCTTTGTTAAACTGTACATTTCTGGTGACCTCCATCAGTTGCTAGTAACTGGTAAAACTGGTCAAGATTGGAAGTATTTTCCCCAGTATGAGGAAAAATATACAATACAAATTGTAACATTTTGAGATGCCTGCATAAAACCTAAACTAACAATACTTCTGCTAGATCCTAAAATGTATATTTGGAAACAAAACAAAAAAAACCTGTCAGTTGTTAATAGTTGAGGCAACAAGTGCCACTGATGTGAGCCCATATGAGATGATGTCTTTCAGCCTTCCTGAGTCGTGCACCACCCATATGCACCGTACAAAGGCTTGAGAAATGGCCATCTGGGAGGCTGAGTTGCTTGGCAACCAATGGACAGGATAGGACCATGCTCATAATGATTTTATTCAGTACTGAAACCCTCAGCTCAGAGTTCAGACCTGAAGGCAAAACAAACATGTCACAAGATAAGACTTGAAAAGGCAGCTCTTTACTGTATATTCAGAAGGACTGTTGGTATTATCTATACACTTAGTATCAAGGATTACTTAACATAATGATTAGTTACTATCTTAGTCACGGAGAGGTCTATAAAGTAAGTGGTCACTATTTGTAAACGATGAACGCACTGTTAATCATATAGAAAAACCCGTTCCACTAGCTCTATAGTAATCAATGCTGTCAGTGTCATTTAGCTTGCTACTCGTTGCAGCTCTGTCCAAGTGACTGACAGACATCTTATGTTAAGGGTAGGTTTAGGGTCATACAGCACCTGCTTCTGCCAAGACAACCAGAGAGTAATGAGGGAGTGCATGTCTGAACAGCACATGTGAGACAACCAAGACCAAGACAATATACAGTATATGTATAATGTCCTTTTAACATAACTGTTATTATATAGGTTACATTTTCAATGAAATGTCCTCAAAGTGCTTCACATGTTTTTAAACAATTAGCTGGTCGTATATTTTCAACTAATACAATGTAAAGCACACCTCTTACTGATTGGTGTGGACTTTATAAAATGTAGACATGGTATATGGAATAAACCTCAATTACCATGCAGCATGAGTGTGACTTTGAGGAGTGTGTGCCATTCAAATAGTGTGCAAACCCTTTTAAAGAGCAGATACTATTGATTACAGACAAGTCATTAGCCAGGGGTTTAATAAGACAGCTTGTTAATGAGTAGCCCTAGCACGACGACCCCTCCCTCTAAAGTTCCCAGCCCACAGTCTCCCCCCCCGTTTCCCATTCCCTACTGGAGACTATTCAATCATGCCAGCTCTAAAGTGCACGACTATTCTTCTGTGTTAAAAGGACTAAGGTTTTTTTTTTTTCCTCATGTCCAATTAGGCTCTCCTTGGGCTTTGTGGTGGGGAGTCTGACTATGTCGATAATAGATGGAATGACACTAGGCACCCTAAAATACTATAATAATATCTCAATTCTGTGTGTAAAACAGTATCACATACAATGGATTCAATGGCAGAAATTCTATTAGGGAAAGGCATCAGAACAAGGTAGAGCCTAATGCAGTTATTTCTAATAGATAATAATAGATTGTTGCCACAATGCCAAGGAAACCATGTGCCATGTGTCATAAACAAAGTGGCCAATTTCGTCTCTTTGAGAAATCCCAGTGGTTCAGAGATTGAACTGTATACTGCTGAGTTGTCTTTTTACTGCATGTTTTACAGACTGTACTGCTAAATCACGAGTGGCTACAGCTAAACTCTGTCCCCTACTGGCAGATGTCTGAATTACCTATTTCCCTTCATAGTGGCTTCATGTATTTTTCAAACAGAAACGTGAGCTGGAATCAATGGGAGCTCCAGGCAGGACACTGGGGAATCCGGACATAGTTTATAGGCAGGCGTAGTACTGATCTATGGAGACATGGTCCAGGGGAGGGGCAGTTGTACACACACAAATAAAAGAGTCTGGCTCAAAAAGATGGATCATCAAGATTATAACACAACAAACATGGCCTTGTTTTCACAGTAAATGATCCCTCTGAACTATGTGAACTCTCAATACAATGGACATAGTAAAAAATAAAACCAGAGGCAAGAATACCTAATGAGACATTGCGATATGGCAAAAAAAGACTGTATTGTGATATGAAGTTCTGAAGATCTGCAAATATTGGAAGATCATTGAATCACCATCATCTTTACTGCAACAATGCTAGTGTTCATATTAATAAAAAAATAATGTTATGATGAACATTATACATTGTTTCTACCCCAACCACATACCCAAAGTTGTGTTTTGTTTTATTCAGGCATGTCTCGGTAATTAATTATGTTTTACCCTGAAAACAGACAGACCCTTTAAATTGTCATTTTTACGGGCTAAACCACAAAGTTAGCCTGTCTGCTTCTGCACTGTCAGCAAACACACCAAGAGAATCCTTGTTGCCAACACCATTCAAAAACATATCTGATTGGAGGAGAAGAAGAAGAAGTTAAAAAGTGGAAGTGAAGAGGTTTTTTTTTTTTGGAAACCCCCAAAAACCTTTTCTCATTGAGTCTAGTATTAGATACATTTTGTGCATTGGTGACCTAATGTATCCAAAATACACTGTGAAATGTGCAAAAAAAAGATAAATCTATTGTTTTTAACACTGAGCTCTGACATTACTATTCAGTGCATGTCTGACAGGGGAGCGGTGTCTTCAGGATGTCAGTCTTGACCTCTGCCAGCCTTAACATTTTAATCTGTGCGATGACAGCTGAGATGGGCTTTCCCCTTTTGTTACAGACTGTGAATGATTTACCCCCCTCCCCGTCCCGTACGCGTAGCACCGATCCACCCCTATTTTCTTGTATTTATCACTTTCTTAATGGCTCCATAATGAAGGGTTTATCGGCGATAAGGCTAGAGGGGGCGGGGCCGGCGCTGACAGGGCAACCACAAGCTTAGCAAGGCCCTCTGGGAATTTCAATGTCCGCAGGGAGTTGCTGGTCCTTGCTGAACTCATCTCAATTCCAGGCTTTCATATTGTGGGGCTGGTTGCCATGGCAGCAATTGGTTTCCCGTTGTAATGAAAGGCTGCATATTTGTTGATGTGTTCATTCAGGTATAAGCCATGTTCAAGACTACAGTTACCAGATAAACATGATATAGTGGTTGTATTTGAAAGTGGTGCTTATTGGAGCCATTGTAAGTGCATAATCGGTGTCTTTGTGATGTATTGTTCTCTGCGTTCGTGTGCCTCTATGTTCATGTGAGGATTAGTGCTTAGTGTGTGCTCAGCTGGTGCCATGAGGTGTTGTTTCATTTGCTTTAATGAGATTTTGACAAAGCTTTCCAAGAAACCACTTGCCGTTCACCAAGGCGGCAGACTTGTATGAATATTACATGACTGTGTAGTAGGAGCCCATGGTTTTATGCAGCCGTTTGCATCGAGCTTGTTTGAGAATAACCATCAGTCTGCCTACTTTATCAGCTTTTGTTACTGCATTGTACGGCAGAGACTATTTTATTTTATTTTAAAAACGCCATAAAATGATATAAAATGGTTTTGATGTTGGATTCAGCCCTGCTTTAGTACTGATTTAGTCCTGGTTTAGTCCTGCCCAGGTGTCTTAACTATGTCTAACAGTAATGTAGGGGTGTGCGATGTGGCAATAAAAGATTGTACCATGATGAAGTTGTGACAATCTGCAAATCTAGGAAGATTGTTGAATCGTGCTACAGTGCATTTACTCTCTGCTCTCCCTTTGATTTTCACTGGAACAATGCCAGTGTTCATATCAACAACTAAAGGAAAATAAATGTATTCTGTTTAGGATTGAAAATTGTGATTAAAAACAAAATTGTGATCACCCACCCCTACGATAACCAATGCTTTTTCTCTTCATTCTCTGACTCAGTTCCTAAAAGTCTTATCTAGGCTTTACACACTGACCTTATCACCACCCACATAACCATACTGTGTCCTTTACAGATGCTGAATGAGCGGCATGTTATGGTCCGCGTTGGTGGAGGTTGGGAGACCTTTTTAAGCTACCTGCAGAAACACGACCCGTGCAGAGGAGCTCCGAGCAGGTCTGAAGTCAGGGCCTGCCGGGACAAGGCCAAAACACACAGTCTGCACATGTCCCCAGACAGCTACATGGTGGTGGGAGCCCATTACAGGAATAAGAATAAGAAGCTCACTTTCAGCTCAGGGGAACAGAAGCACCTAAAACTGTAGTTGTAGAGGGTCAATGGAATTACCTCAATTTTGTACCGACTTAATGAAAACATCACATGGTAAAGCTAAATATGTTTATACTGTATATCCTGTATTTTAGTGATCAAATATTCAGCTAGGTCAGTTTTTATACATGGAATTTTCCCTCAAATAATAAAGCTTTTATTATCTTGTCTTCTTTTGGTAGTTACTGTGTTGTGTGTAATAGTTGTATTGTTCACACATGCCAGTAATAGGCTAATGTGTATATAAATGTAGCCATCAATATTGTTTTTAAATGTCAGGAAATTATTGTAAAGCGTTTTACTTTGGGTATATAAATAATAATTTGGGAATTAGTTGAATATGTTCTATCCTGTTATTGTGTAAGCTGTCTGTGTATGGTGTAAATGGGGCTTGGAGGTTTTCTTTAACAGTAACATGCAGTCCCTCCTCTAGGTGGCACTGTGGCCCCAGGGACTAAATGCTGGTCTCATTTCTGTTGTGACTTGTTTTTTGTACATAAGAGTTTTACTTGTTATATTTTAGGTGTAATTTGACAGATGTGTACCATGTTGTTTAAAAACAACATTTCACAAAATAAAACATTACAACAGATTAATAATTATATAATTTATTTCAATAAAATAAATCAATTAAAAATTGACACAGGTTTAATTATACTGAAAGAAACTAACTGTAATGAGATCATGCAAGACTGTACTGTCTCTGTAGTCCCCACATTAAGTCTGCACTCAACTGATCTGGTAAAAATTGGTTAGAAAATAGCTGTGCTACTAAAACATGAGCCACTTTGAATAGTGGCGTGATTACCGGTCATTGGTACAATGTTTGGTTACAATACGCGTCTCAGATTCTCATCAAATACAGGAAGTTTCCATCAATTTTGCTATGATTAAGTACAATGTAATACTGTGCTGACCTGCAGATCTGTATTGAGTAAATATTTTATTATTAATCCTGCCATTGTTTTGGTATTAAACAGCCAATTGACCAATTATGATTTGTGTTGTATTGTCTCATGCATCGACTGACTTTACTTGGTAAATAACAGGGACTATAATATGGACTTTTATTTTTACTTTCATTAATACAACTTTGTAATCTGTTACTGCCAGAAAAAACGCCTGACTTTTTTGAACCAAAAATACACAAAACACTGACCTGTGTGCAATTGTGCTTAAGTCTCAACAACACATTTTACTTGCACAATGTACTTTTACTTACAGTTTACTGCTTAGAGTAATACTTCTATTACTGTTAATCAGTTTGAGTGTGAACTTAAAATGTTATAAAATCATAAGTAAACACCAAACAGCATTGCATTATGTGAAACAGGACATCTGAAAAATACAGCGACTCAAGCGTCAGTGTAGTGACTAACCATAGATATAAAACAATGTTATTTCTATGGCAGCTGTATTTTCATTTATGTCCATGTTACTGGCATAAATATTATCACAATAAGAGCATGGACCGACTGACCCTAAACGCACAAGATCACTTTAAACCCAACCTCTTTTGTAAACGTCATATAGTGTGCTTATTACATGCTCTGCTCGTCTTTCCGTGTGTGTGGCTTTGTCACAACCTTTTGTAGAAATGCACCACTGTCGCTGGCGGTCAGCTCAGACTTTATTATTATAGATCAAGCAAAGTGCAAAAATCCCACAAGACAATGAGATACCGGTTTAAATCATGCCTCATTTCTGACCTCACAGGTACCTTCACTGGTAGGACTAAAATCACATGTTTAATACTTCTGTATAGAAATTTAATCAGAATAACTGACTGAATATCTGATAACTCATTTAATCAGAATAACTGACTGAATATCTGATAACTCATCTCTGGACTGCTAACATCATTGTTGTATTTTCTATCTCCAATTTTTATTTTAAATCATATTCCATATGTGTTTAAAAAATGACAATATAAATCAAATTCACATTATTTTGAGACATATTTCTTGTCCCACTAAATCTAAAGGCTCATTCAGTTGTGCTTTGCATTGTACATCAGTATTAAACTATTTATAAATCATATTTGTTTTAGTATATTGTACATGTAATGTAAACACAAGACACTTTAAAAATCTATTTTCATTGAGTTATTTTCTTGCTGTTTAATGTCAGTTTTGGCAGACAGAGACCTGCATTTTTTTCATTTTTATATTATCGCTGATTCCTAAAAAACATCTGGACACATGCTACAAGCTGAGCCTAGTTTAACTAACTATAAGAAACTGATGACATTATCCAAATGCCACATGTTTTAAGAGGTTTAACAATACTACTTCCATTAACCACACCTCTGGCACAGTCTGTGACGGTTTGTGACTTTGTGCAGGTTACTGAATGTGGCTTGTGCTTTCATTTTAGACGGAAATACAGATATATTTCTGAAGTTGCTTCACTTGTTTGAATACAGAGGTATAAAGGCTGACCAAAAGAGCAGAGATGGAGCACTTCCATATGTTTGGAGTCAGATCGTGAGCTGGCAGTATATGGCCTCTGTCTGAGCAGTCCCAGCTCAGCTGTGTTAATGCCTTCTTTTACATTTGGTTCAGAAACACCTTGAGATTGGTTGATTCTTTCAACTCATACTTAACACTGTCATAAAAGTCTCACTGCACACCCCATACAGCAAACACATTCTTACTCAAAAGTCTACTGTACACAAACATTAATGTGGTCTACATGGAGATGTGTCTGTACATACTCAGTTTGCATGGTAATGCAGATTTCTGCACTGTACTTTATCACACTGTCCACACAGTCAGATCCTCCCAGTGTTCTGCAGTGGCTGCAGACGTTCACCCTGGGGGTTTTGTCCCATATCAAGAAGGATGCTACACTAAAGATAAGCGATGGCCAGTCAACGCCAGAATATTTTTTCATCATGAACAATAACACAGCACACAGCACACAGCAGTTGACTGAAAGGGGAATGCTGACAGAAAGCTTTGGCCTGCTGCTCGTCTTCGGTTCAGAGGATTCCTCCCCTGACTCTTCCACTGGGCATGTGTATATGTACTGTGTGCCTGTGTAAGTGGCATATGAAATACAGCACCATTTAAAGACAGATTCTCTTCAGAGAAGCCTGCCAGCCTAAATTGCCATGTCCATTCAAGTCTTGGTTGTGCTCTGAGCCTTGTCCCTGATGTACATAGGGGTTTCTCTTAATACAGTCCAGGTTACAAACTGTGAGGTCTGTGACTCCGTTCTTCTCATGTCAGGCACACTGAACACTGAGGGGAATGATGAGAATGAGGGTGGTGCGAGACAGTGATGAGACACAAACTGCTTCAAAGTTAAACATCACGGGTTTGAGGGGTGTAGTTTGTGCGTTCAGTGGTCAGTCTCTCCACCGTCTTGTCACACGGTGCCGTTTTCCTGCCTTGGCTTATGGGTTGTTGTGCGAGCAGGTGTGCTGAGGGAGGGGGCCAAGGTACAGAGAAAGCCAGCCAGCAGAGTGAGCCCAAGACCCCCCCAGGCACAAAACATGGACCAGCCATAGCCATGGCTAATGTCCTCAGGAAGGCCATACATGTAGCGGGGGTAGCGCGACAATTCAAAGTTGATTCCTGCCACGCATGTGCAGAGGGAGATGATACAGCATGTTCCTGTGAGAGCAGCAGACAGCAGGCAGTGATTCAGACAGCCTCCATATCATTAATTATGTATAGTGCAGAGTGCAGATTGTGTGGCATATGAATAGTATGAGGGGTAGTTTACACTAATGGGGAGCCCCTAAAAACAATGAATCATGTCAAATACTTTAGACCACTGTATCACAATGTTATGTGTGTGCTTCTTTTAATCCCTGATATAAATGTATAGCTGTTATACTTACTGTTTCACGTTGGGTCAGTTTTACTTGCAACTGCATTTCTTATTTGTGTCCCATAAACTTTCTGAGAATGTAGGACTGTGGGTGTTTGTGTTATCATACCTCCCATGAGAAAGAGTAGCCCAGCTACATATTGCATGAGGTCATGCTGCTGGCAGCATCCCAGCACTCCTATGATCCAACCAAAAAGAATGATGGATACAGCCATCCCAACGAAGCCAGCTGTCATTCTTCTGAGGTCTGCAGAGAAAGGTCCACAGGTCACAGGTGAAGGCTAATTAATAACACCTAACCTTGAGAGGGAGACTTGTACAGCCCAAAAGACTACAAAATCATACTTCAACTGAACAGTATTTAGGTCAAACAAAAAGGTGGAACTAACTGGACAAAACGTGTGAATTACAATACTTACAGTAAATAGTAACTCTGTAAACCTTCAACTAAAAATGCAATCAATTTGGTTTAAATGACAGACAGTCTGAACTGCTCGGAGCATTATTGTATTATTGATAATCAGTAATAGGACAATCGAAGGTTACAGTCTTGCACTAGTATAGATGTACGGTCCGCGTGTTCAGAAAGCTTTAGAAGATGACATTGATTTGTTAAGCATGTACTCAGATAACCCACACTCAAGGCATGACCTGATAACCTTTGGTCTAGACAGAAAAATGTGGCCTGTTAGTTGTAAGATATCTATACTTATGAAGCTATTAAGACATCTGTAAAAATACATCAAATTATAATTAATGATATATAAAGTATATTTCCTTTCAGCTATTCAGTTCCTACTTTCCCTCAACATTATGCTTTTACTCTGGATGCTGGTTCGACACTCATTTACCTGGGCTGGGGATAAACACAAAAGTGTGGCGTGATGCATGACTAGATATGTGAAATGACTTAAAGGTGTAGCCTGTAAGTTTCCTAAAATAATACAATGTAAAAAATAGATTACAAATATAATATTGACTACCTGACTCGGATTTGATGCTGCTGTAGAGGCCAGGGGGAGACTAAAGTAAATTCATAATTATGACAGACTCAGATTAAGCAAATTTACTAACAATTTTGTATTTATTTAGAACATTTACAGACTACACCTTTAATACAATCTTGCAACACAAATAGTATTCATGAGCCCATGGACAAAACATCAGCAAAAAGGTTTGAATCACTCTTGAGCTGGAAGGTGGAAGGTGATAGTGTTTACTTACGGAGCGCGTGCCACTCGTCCTGACGTATGGTCTTTGTGATGTTCACGGGTAAATTTCTAGGGAGGATGGATGAGGTGTAGTGGTATTTGACCGGAGTACACCTCTGAATTATTCCTGGAAAAAATGACAAATTATAGCATTTAAAAACTACACATAATGCAAGTTAAACAGCTGTACTCAACACAGTTATTAGCAGCAGTAAATTACAGGATAAAGAAACAATGTTGTAGAATCTAGATTATCAGATGTAAAAACTGTATGGCTAAATAGGGGTGTGCGATATGGCGATAAAAGATTGTGTTATGATGTACAGTGCATTAATTTATGCTCTGCTCTTCAGTGTCAATATTACTGTAACAACTAACAGAGTTCATATTAATAAAAATAAAAACTAGTTTGATGAACATGAGATCGGATGTGCATTGAATTTGTAGTTAATTAGTTTTAATAAGACGCTGATAGCAGTAGTGCTGTGTAAAACCAAAAAATACAAAATACAAAGTCAATTAAAATCCTTAAGAGATTATTATCGGCATAATCGCCATTTAGTTGTACCTCATGTCCTTTATAGACCAGTGGTTTTCTATAAACACCACCTCACAAAATAAGGAAACCAAAAAAAAGAAAATCAATTGAAAAAAAATGTCCCTGAAAAATGCTTTATCCAATAAGAACAAAGCCCAAACCAACTCCAGCGCTGGACTGGGTCAAAACCAGGACCAAATGAGAACTAAACCAGAACTATTCTAGGACTAAACCAGAACTATTCTAGGACTAAACCAGGACTAAACGAGAACTAAAGCAGAACTATTCTAGGACTAAACCAGGACTAAACGAGAACTAAACCAGAACTATTCTAGGACTAACCAGGACTAAACGAGAACTAAACCAGAACTATTCTAGGACTAA
>JAVQKC010082608.1:0-16212 GCA_036025475.1 Philypnodon macrostomus | reverse complement strand
GTTGTTTTAGTCCTGTATTAGTTTTTAGGTAAAGTAAAGCCTTTAGTTTCTCAGCCCTCTTTCAGCTCTGTCATAGCTTCTCTAAAGTAAAAATGTTCTTATTCTTTGTCTTGTGCAGTCCATTGCCGGAGGAGATGGTCCAGTACGCTCGCTCAGACACCCACTACCTGCTCTACATCTACGACTGCATGAGAGCGCAGCTGTTGGACTTCCACCACGGGCAGCCGGGGCTTCTGCAAAGTGTTTGGAACAAGAGCAAAGACATTTCCCTAAAGGTATATCCAGATACTATGAACTACTAGGGCTGCACAATATTAGAATCTATGTTAATGAAATAACTATGAGAAATGCAATTATGATATCACGCAAATACAATATTTCAGTATAGTGTTTTTAATATTTGAATTTCAACAATGTTTTTGTAAATATAGAAAGAAATTTGACTAGTTAATTGGGTGTAAACTCAAAACTTATAGGCTAAACCAGGACCAACCAGGAACTAAACCGATACAAAACCATTTTGACTTGACCACAGCCCAGTTTTTATTGGCTTGAACATATATTTATTTCCCGTGTCTGCAGATTGTATCGTTGAACGCGGTAGCTCAAAATTTAATTGCCAGATCACTTTCAAATTGTATACACAGTTACATATCCTAAAGACGTCAAACTGGATTGATTTTGGTACTTCTACGATTAATGACAATTATTAACTATTTAATGCCCTGGAGCACATTAATTGAGACATTAACATAAACAATATAAACAAAATCTTATGAATTTTGGCATAGTGATCCGGGCTAGTGTATATTTAATGTACATATGCAAATTACAGAGGTCAAATAAAGAATGCCTCAATAGCGCCCCCATGTTTATAACCCCTATGGGACTCTGGACACACTTACTTTGGCAGAGAGCAATGAATCTTGGTACTGTGATTCTCCACAGTGTACCCAACATAAAATATTATTATGGCCCCACCCTACAACAAACGTGAAGTTATCCATGGTCAAAATTCTCTAACTTATTAGGCTCAAACCTGAAATACCTAATTACCCCCCGCCCCTGAACACATCTGACCGATATGATGAGAGTTCCCTCAATAGCACCCCTATACATGGAAAGAAGAATGTAGTTTTAGGGAAATTAACTAAATTTGGCAAAAAATTCTTCACAAACATCCAGACAAATCAAAAAGTCAAATAGACCCTTCCCATAGTCTCATGGTTTGGGGGCGGGGCCTCTCAATTGCTCATTACCAAAATAAAAACCTCATTTGGGGTTGACTTTTATGGGGGTGTTTTGCCGATATACACCTACGACAGCGTGAGCCTAGTATTAACCTTAGTTACATTCTAAGTTATTGGGGTGCAATGATATTGGCATTTTAATTTTTCAACATTCATAATATTACTAAAAAGACTGTGCTGTCTGCTGACCTGTTTGCATGTTGTTCTTGAACACTAACTAATGTTCTCTGTGTTTTTTGTCCCAGTTTGCAGGTTGCATGGCAGTGCTGACTTGATGCATGGCAGTTGCATGTCCACAGTAGGTGTTGTGGGATTGAGAGCACACAGCTGCAGCCATGGCTCAAACCATACACATCAACAACAATGGACCAGGTAACTATCCATTTCATTCATCTCATTTGCTTGCATTATGTGTGATTGTGCAACAAAATATGTTTAATTTATATACCATTCTTGACATACACTATTATTTACAAGTGTCCTCCCAGAAGCTGTGTATATGTAGGAAATGTACAACAGATGAAGCCATGACCAACATGCCAAATTACAATAATAATACTATATATTTCAGTATTCTCTCTAAATGAATGTGAGAGCGAGTTTGTCTCTCTGTTAGCTCCACTACGAGCAAGCCACTATCCAGGGTGTGCGCAGTCTAATTGCCATAGTAGGCTACAGCCACTCACCCAGTAACCTCTAACATGAATATGTGGAAGAAGGTGAATAAATCATATCCCATGGTAATAAGTGGACTTCTTTGTCACCAAACACCCCACACTATATTTCAATATACTTTCTTACAGATTAAATAGGGATGGCCGAAATGAATGCTTAACTATTCACTGGTCTGTCAGATGATCCTCACTGGCCCTAAATATATACCTGCTTTAGAAATACAATTGTGCTAAACATAATTTACTGCTAGCTATTTTAAACTGTGGTGTCATGTCATAACACTGGAATATGAATCTAGCTTACTCTACCAGTGAGTAGTTGCTGTGGCTCAGAAGGTAGAATAGTGTCCCTCTAACCAGGAGGTTAGTGGTTCATACTGCTATTGTGTCCTTGGGGATGACACTTCACCCACCTTGCCTATGTATAGGTGTATATATTAGTAAGATTATAGTGGTAGTTGGTGAGGATGTTTGCACCTAATGGCTGCCATGTTTCTCTCAGTATTGCCCAGGGCAGATGTGGCCATAGAGCTACCTTACCATTGCCAGTGTGTGTCTGTGCAGTGAATGAATTAATTCACCAAATTGTAGATTTGAGAGCATTATTAATATTTAGCCGTTTTACCCATGGTTTTATTTATCTTAGGTCTTACAGTTTTCATGGACATCACACATACTCAGAGGAATGTAGCACTAGCGTAGTATCAACAAGTGACTTCCCCTCTGCCTGGTGAACACACTGCGCTGGTCTGTTTCCACAGTGAACTTGTGGACATTTCTAAACTGTGGTGTGAAATCCACACTGTCGGCCGAGGTGTAGCTGTGATCACACACCTGCACATGGCCCGCATTCCTGACCACACTAACTGAAGACACTGGAGCTTCTTGCTTACAAACTTCCCCAGGAATGCACAGCTCGGAGGATAGGCGCCTCTCTAGACACTTGTAGCAGTCACTTTGAATAGGTATACACATCCAAACAGAGATGTTCAGAGCGACGGAGGATAAAATTATGTTTGGTTCTTACTTGGTTTAATTCTAGTTTAGACCTAGGGCTGTAGTCGACTAGAGACTATTTGACTAATGCAGTATTATCAGACTGTAAAACAAACAAGTGACAAATTGATTTAGAAATATTGACAGTAAAATAAGTTTTAACCTAGTTTGATTGATTTTGAGTGAATGCAACAAATCGGCTAAAAAAGCTTTCGTCGACTAAGACCTCACTGACCAAGCGACTAAAAGATCTAATTTAGACCCTGTTTAGTCCTGGTATAGCCTTGTGATTGTGTGAGTTTAGACATTTATAGACTTATATAAACACTGCTACAACACAGGTGGTGTGTATGGTCATATGGCTTTGAATATTACCCGAGAAATTCATCCATTAGGTCTTCAGCTTTTAGAATAGTGTCTCATACACAATGTTACAAAAAACTGAAACAAACTGGTTCCTAAGATATTATATTTATACTCTACCCCTTCCCCCAAACAATCAGTATACATAGTACCAGTACAGTCTAGACAGTTTAACATTGCAACATGGTCACCTCACCTGTTACCCAATAAGATGACCACCTGACAACATCCAAGCCACATGGATATAATTTTACAATATATAATTCTAGTGTCTGTCAATGTCACTCTCAACAATAAAGCTGCCTTGAACATAGTAAAGACTACTTCTGAGTCACTTGACAATATATCTGTACCATTACTGCTAATCGTTACACTGTAACTATGAATGAACTCAGTTAGCATCAATGCTAATCGCGATTAGCATTACTGTCTAAATATAACAAAAATCAGTATTACCCTTAGCATTGTACTTTACCACAACTTGTCACCATTACAAGCCAAAGTACACAAACATATTCTTATGTCTATACATTTGTGAATGGGAGATCTGTTGGAAAAACTGAAGAAAGTCTAGTTAGCCAAACAGACTATATATTATCTGTTGTTGTTTGTGGTAAAATTAAAGTAACAGAGACGTTAATTGACTTCATTTGTTTGAATGTAATAAGCTTCTAAGACCTAACTTTATTTTATTAATTGAATTTTTGAGCAATAATATTATGTCTGCTTTTTCAAAGGAAGTCTAACCTACATTTCCTCCTTTCTACTTCATGATCTAAGTTGTTGAATCTAGCAGCATGTGGCATAGCGTTGCCAGTTCAAAAAGGTTGGAAATTATTCATGAAAGCTTTTATATTCCATACACCACAACGGTTGTGGTTTTTGTTTGTTTTTTGTGTGGTTTTTTTTTGCCTTGTTTCCTGGTTTTCCCAGGGCGGATGTAGCCCACTGTGCAGCTGCAGTTTTGATGAAATGTTATAGGCGTAAAAAGTGCACAACTTGAGCCAGGAAATACCAGGCTGTGAGAAAGAGACCAGTGTGTGATTCAGCCAATAAAGACTACTTCTCTGTACGCTGCTCTGGCTTTGTATAATGCATTATTGTGACCCCATGGAGAGTTATAGCACATTAGATTGGTAACTATTATTACTGAGAAGTGAGCATACTGATGGCAGGAGAAGACAATACTCTGGCATAGGTCTTATTACCATTGTACTACAGATTATCTACTAAGACAATAGTTTAGAAACCTATTTGAAGTTCACCTTGAAAAAGTAATTCTAATCTTTTGTCATAGTTTTCCTGGAACTAGGGGCTATGCTCCAAATTAGTGCCATGTATTCACTATTTACTGGGCTCTTGCTGGATTTTTTTGCTGCTTTACCCTTGGTGTGTTTGTATTTTCCAAAGACATTTCAGTACAGATGACGTTAGTTGATATTGTACTTGGTTTTGTTCTGTAACAAGAGTGAGTCTGTCTACAGATGGCTATGTGGCGTAATCCTGTCAAGTTTACAATGTGACAGCTGTAGATAAGTGCAGCAGTATCCCGGTAACAGTCGGTGCAACCCTCTCAGTTGTCCCAGGTTGATGAGGTCATCACTCAGCTGTTTAAGGACTGTCTGTACCAGTGGGCTGTCCGTCACTATTGTGTGCTATGCTCTCATGTTGTACTATCAACTGAAGTGTGAGACCCCAGTCTTTCAGTAGTTGGGCAGAGTCCAGTTGTGTAGTGTATGACCCCAGTATTTTCAAAATCTTGAAGAAAATCGAGTAGTGTGATCCCAGCTTTACTCTTGTTTAGGTTAATGGGATTATGTGCAAAATGTATTGAAAACATTTACAACATTTACTAAATCAGTTTTAGGCTATTTTTGTTGAATATTGATCCTAAATAAAAACGCCTCACTTTCATTCATATTGAATTAAGCATTATGAAAACAATTGGCAATGTTATAACAGTGAGAATCTGTGTATAGCTCTAAGCAGGTTTGTTGATAAATGGTAGTTAAGTCATTTGTCTTAAGAACAGGCCTTTTTTTGTGTTGGCCTGACCTCCCCTTCCAATGAAAACAGAACCCTCATTTAGAAAAGGACGCGCCCAGACTCACACACAGCTGATTGGTGCGGCAGCTGTCCAATAGTGCACCAGTGAACGGCTGTACTTACTTTACACGAATAGTGGAATTTTTGCCTCGTATGGAGGGAGGAGAGGATTGGGTAAGAGTACAGAGAGCAGGGAGAAGGAACAGCTCAGCCCTGGAACAGCTGCTTTGAACACAGTGTATATCCTGTTGTTGGACTGTGGTGCTGTAGAAGTGAAGTCAAAATGGAGAGTGTGCTAGTGGACTAAGGTGAGTGAACCTAGGCTTAGCTACTTTGATCTGAGTATAGAAGACTGTTGTTCAGATGTAGCTGGCTTTCTTGCTGCAGAGGAAGAGCAGGCTGTTTATTTCAGGCCTGTGTTTGTTTTAGTCGGCTGGAGTTCCAGGCATACCAAGAACAAGCCGCTGTATTTAGCCAACACTGCATGAAAGCACTGTAGTCTTTGGGACGCCTGTTTGAATCTCACTTTAACACAAGGTTTTGCTGCTGCTTTTGGAGTTTGGACTTTGCCTTTAACTGATTTGATTGATCTGTGGAGAGTACTTGTTTTTCTTGTTGTAAAAAATAAATAGTAACAGTTGTATTTTGGACTAGGGAATATTGACATAAAGTTTCCTGTATCACTGACCGTGGTCACTGTCTTGATAAGGTTTTGCATGCAAACAGCTTACTAGTGCAATGTAAATGTAGTCTTCTATTTCTTTTTCATTTGCGCTAGGCCCCCTCAAACATGTGTAAAAATGTGAGAAATGTAAACATGTTTGCACTTGTGTATGCAAATTATGGCAATTGTCTACAAATAAGAAAGTTGTGCAACTGATCTTTACCTCCGCTAAGGAGGTAATGTTTTCGATATTGTTTGTCTGTCTGTGAGTAACTTTACACAATAACTACTGAACAGATTTTGATAAAATTTTTAGGGAGGGTCAGAAATGACTTGTTGGGGAAAATAAATATTGTATTTTTACTATACTGACACAAACTTGTAAGTAAACTAGAGTAGTTCCCAAATTATAGAAAAAAATATTACTATTTAAATGATAAATATAAAGATAAAGTAGAAGAAATGGAAAACATAACAATAAATTCTGTAATACACAACAAAAGACAAAAATTAAACTGTATTTTTGCAGTCAGTCACTGATTAATTTTGTTTTTGTCTTGTGCAGAAAGAGGACAAAGATGCCCGAGCACAGAGGAGGAGAAAGACGCTGTGGCCCCCTATTATGTTGAAACTCCTTACGGTTATCAGCTAGACCTGGATTTCCTCAAGTATGTAGACGACATTGAGAGGGGCAACACCATTAAAAAGCTGAGTATTCAGAGGAAGCCCCGAGTGCCAAAGCCCCTGGCTCTGCCCCGGGGCAGTACTCAGGCTGAATGGACGTCCACAGACTCACTGAGCTCCTCCAACAGCGACGACAAGCCCTCCCCACTGCTCTTCAGCTCCAGGCCCCTGGTCCCTGCTTCACTTACCCCCACCTTCACCTCTGCCGCCTGTGACCTCCAGCCACATCCATACAGCACAGAACACAAACCCCTACTGCCCCCACAGTCTCCCCGCATCACCCCCCGACACAACCCTCAGGTGGAGAAGACCCTGATGGAGACCAGGAGGCGTCTGGAGCAGGAGCGACTGCTGATGCAGCCTCACAGTGATGCTCCAGCCCCTCGCAGACGCCTCGCCAGCTTCGGAGGAGTGGGTTCTAACAGCTCACTGTCCTCTTACTCGGGCTCTATAACCACAAGCCAGATCTCTCCCTCAGTACACCAGCCTTTGACCTTCAACGGTCACCTAACCAATGGAGAGTACAACACCTACTATCCCGCTTCTCTGGGCAGCTCTATTCGCCACAGCCCCTTGAGCTCGGGAATGACCACCCCAGTGACCAATGTCAGCCCCCTGCAGCTGCAGCAGATCAGAGAGCAGATGGTGATCGCTCTGAAGAGGCTGAAGGACCTAGAGGAACAGGTGAAAACCATTCCTATTCTACAAGTGAAAATAGCGGTACTCCAGGAGGAGAAGAGACAAATGGCTGCTCAGTCTAAAAGCCAAGGTCCTGGTGGCTTTCGTAAGCGCTCCTACAGTGTGGGCAGTGCTGACCAAATGGAGAATCCAAACTTGATTCAAAAGGAAACAGAGCTGCACATAAAGGAGCCTGAGGCCCAAGAACAGAGCACTGAAAGACTAGAGGAGTTCAGACGTTTAGCTGCTGAGGTGCAAGCATTAGAAAGGACAACACGGGAAAATGTTGAAACTGATACACACTCGGCCAACCTCAAACAAAACAAAGCCCATCAAAAGTCCATTGGCATTGTTACTGATGAAAATATGAACAATCTGGCTGTTCAGAAAAGGCAGACACCAGAGCGATGTGTACGAGATGTAGGTGTATCAACAGACATAAAGAAGACCTGCAGTGCTGCTGTCGGAGTGACAGAGACCATGTTAGGCCTGACGAGTGAAGCTGAGAAAGAAATTGAGCTACAACAACAGACCATTGAAGCTCTGAAAGAGAAGATCTACCGCTTAGAGGTTCAGCTCAAAGAAACCACTCACGAAATGGAAATGGGCAAACTCAAGCTCCAGCTTCAAGTGGCTGGAGGGTCAACCAAGAAAAAATCAGACAAAGGTGTGATGGTCAGACCTGAGATGTACAATGCCTGTGTGGAGGCCAAAGTCCAAGTGTGTAGTCAGGGAGTGGGAGATCACCTGAACAGCAGCCAGGTTCTAGGCCATACTGTAGGAGTGACCTGTCAGCCATGTGTGAGCAGTGTGGCCAGTGGACCAGAGGTATCTATGGATACCTGGGTGGTGCATGAGCGGGTGCAGGTGATGGACCAGTGTGTTGGGCGACAGGTGGAGGTCTGCCATCGAGAGGTTGTCATGGAGATAGATGTCTGTGAGGTGGGAGTCAACACAGAAGAGTCCATGGACAGTTTGGCACTTAGAAAAACAGAGTTGACCAAAGACTTGAGATCAGTGGGCTGTGGAGACTGTTCTGTAGATGTTATTGTTAATCCTATCAAAACTCTGGTCTCACAAGGAACTGACGCAGATCAAGTGACAAAGATGGACACTGGGGTCATGGCTGCACCTGAGTCAGTAACACAGCAGACTAACACTGACAGAAATATTACAAGCTGCTCAACCAATACAGATACAGCAGTTTTGGTGGACTCATTTACTGACATGCTGCTGGTTACTGAGAACAAGCACACTAACACCACAGTAACTGAGACCAGGTCAGTGGCGGCTGGAGAAGGTCTGGTCAAAGAACTTCACTCACCGACCAAGATCCGCTCTGTCGCTGTGGGAACAGTTACAGATGCGGAGTCAGGCTTTGGCAAATTCAGCTCTTCCAAAACCAAAGAATGTGGGGTGGGACCAATCAGCATTCATGAAAACTTTTTAGTTGGATTAAAAACCAGAAACATTGCATGTGGCCCTTCCCAAACAACAGAATCTATCACAAACAGCAGCACAGAGCCTGTTGACTCCGTTAGTGTCCCGGGCCAGGCCAGTGCTCCGGAGGCTGTGGGGCTGGACCATTACATTGAGAGGGTACAGAAGCTGTTACAGGAGCAGCAGATGCTTTTAGCAGAGAACTACACTGAACTAGCTGAAGCCTTTGGACAACCACAGTCCCAGTTTGGTTCCATCAACAGTCAGCTGGTCAGCACGCTATCATCCATCAACTCTGTTATGAAGTATGGGAGCACTGAGGACATCCTGAAGCTGCAGGCGGACTGCACAAGCACACACCCAGGTGAGGACATCATTCTGCACACATCTGTTCTAACTTAGCACGCATTTCTGCCTCCACTGGAATGTGTTCGCATTTTATATCGCATATGAAATTCATAGAAAGATTAATCCAATAAAATCCAATAAAATAAAAGACGTTGCACCACTGCATAGTCAGGATAATTAAGATTTTGTGCAATAAAAATCCTCATGTCTTACAGTTCACAAGTTTTTATTAATTCCTGTTCAGTTTTGTTTTTAGTATACTCATTAAGTGAATGCTGTGAACCACCTTCAACTGCATTTGTTGTTAAGATTTTATATATTATATAATATATAACTATTTTTATGATATATATAATATTGATTGCCTGAAAAGAATAGTAAAACTGCAAATGGGTGACAATGAAGTCAGAGACAGCGAGCAGCTTTAGTTCACCGTGCACATTTTGACCCATTGTTTTTGTGCTGTATTTAGTGTCTAGGCTAATGTTAGCCAGTCTGTTGCTAATGATGAGCAGGCCTTTAGTTGAGGGTCTGTTCACACACTGTCTAAAGATAATCCTGATTGGATCAGACAGGTCAAAGTTATCTTTGTCCCTGAAATATGCAGGGGGGGCTTTGGACTCAAACCAACAGTGAGCTAATTTCTTTTGAGAGCCAGTAACATTACTCCAATCAGACGCCTGTTGGTTTTACAGCCTACTCTTCCCTCAATGTGGACGCACAATGGATGCTGATTCATGGCTGCGTTTGAGTTACATAATCCACATTCTTGTATCAGGCTGGAGACACACGAATGTAGGCTACTTCTCTTTTGTGGCCATGCTAAATACATGACTAATAATTGAATGTTTATGTTGTGCACATTCAGCACAGGAGTGCTTTATTATGACAATTTGTGAAGCATTGAGAATTATTTATATATTACTACCTTTATAGTTGGAACTAATCCTTGGTCTAAGGTAGATTATTCAAAGATTTTTCTTCATTTAGATATCAATGAACAGCTGAGAATGCAGTCCCACTCTGTCAGGACAGAGCAAGTTAAGACAGACCCAGGAAACATGCATCCAATCAGCCCAGAGCAGAAGAGTCGCATGGACCTGCAGATGTCAACAGCACTACATGGTAACCCATATTTATTTAAAAAAAAAAATTTTATAAAAATAGTTGAAAACCACTGTGTATCCAGTTTTACTTCTGTCAGGTAACACACGTGAGCTGTTGTACAGATCAACACCTCACACTAACACACACCCACCTGTCAAATCTTGTTGATTTGACTGACGACATGTCCCTAATGGCTCAGTGTGTGGTTGTGTGTGTATATCTGTGCATGTCTCTACATGAAGTCTGTTGTTTCCTGGGAGCAGTAGAGGCCCCTCCGTCAGGGCAAGTCTTGGCACATGTGCTATATGCTCTGCTTCTGGTTTTTGGAGCCTTTACTTAAAATGGCTGAGATACTTGAGGGTTTGAGAAGCATTCACTGCTTCTGACATTTACCAGTCTACTAACACTTAGCAAGAGCTGTTTTTGTTTTGGTGAATACAAAATCAACCCTAATACTCAAGAGTCTGAAGACAATAAAAATAGTTACTAAGAAGACAGCTGGCACTACTAACAGTTTAGTATTTAGGTTGTTATAGTTATCAAAATTATTTCTTTGCCCTAGAAATACATATGACCATAACTAATGGCTTAGTTATTTTGTCTAATTTAGTGAGTCGTGTGCACTTTCAATACATTTCTGATGTATTCCCTCCAGGTCAGCACTGTAACCAAAGCACTCTGAAATCCATCATGAAGAAGAAAGGCGGTCAGCCAGACACCAACGGCACAAAGAAGAACCTGCAATTTGTTGGAGTAAATGGAGGGTATGATATTTGCATCTATAATGCTACATAGAGCAAGATAAAAAAGAGATGGCTTATATAATGCATTCCTATGTTGTCCTCTTGTGGCACAGATATGAGACTACATCAAGTGATGATTCCAGCTCGGAGGACAGCAGCTCGTCTGATGAAGAGGACAAAGAGGATGAAGAATCAGAAGGATACAAGAACGTAGAGAGAGAAGGAACTAGGGAGGAGTTTGAGGTAGAAGAAGCTGAGGACGTGAACAAGGACACAGACATAAGTCCAGAGAAGATCGAAACCCGAGAGAGGTCAGTACAAACTCCTTAACAATTATTTTAGATAAACACTATGCTAGTGTTTAATTAGCAATACTTTCAAAATTAACTTTAATGGTTACTTGTGTAGTAAAAAGCCAAGTGAGCAAGACATTTCTGGTATTCATTTTTGGCATGAATCTAGATCTAGGATTTTTTCTGTGACCATATCACTGTTAGCCCAATTGTTTTGAATTCTAGTTTGAAACTATCTTCACCTTCTATAACTTCACAAACCTTTTAAAGGTCTCATTTTAGATCTGAATTTTCACTATGCATTTTGTAAACTGATCCAAAATGAACAGTTTTTAACTTTTACCCAAAAGGTATGAACTGAGTGAGAAGATGTTGGCTGCATGCAGTGTTCTCAAGTCTCACCTCAGTGACCCTAAAGCTGTTAGCAATAAGGACCTGGTGAGCAGATTGGTTTGTGCAGTATGTAAGTACCAGTATGTTGCAAACCTCTGCTAACCTACTCTATGTCTCTACAGAGAGCCTGTTTAAACACAGTGCAGCACGAGTGGTTCAGAGTGTCCAGTCAGAAGGCAGCCATGGCGGCGATGGTGGAGGACTACTTGAGTGGATTTGGGTCCGTTTCACCTGCCGTTCTTCGCCACATTGTCAACATGGCAGACGGCAACGGCAACACTGCACTGCACTACAGCGTGTCCCACTCCAACTTCCAAGTGGTGAAAAAGTTGCTTGATGCAGGTCAGAACACATTTTATACATGGTTATTTTGGCCAGAGTTTAAAGTCACTAGCTTTATGTGTTGCACCTTCAATACTTGTTTGTTCACTGAGGTCACAGTTGGTATGGTGATAATGAAGTCAATTGTCAGATAGCAGTTACCACATGCTCCTTCCGTTCTATGGCTGACTTTGTTTGATATTTATGAAGAATGGGACAGAACCGTTTTTCTCCACCACATGTAGGCTTGTGTGAATGTCAACACGTGAAGCCTCAATAGACTCCAATGATGTCCTAGGACGCTCGCTGCTTTAAAACCCTTGTGCCCTGTCTTTTGTGCACTTGTCTTATGTGACAGCATATCCTCCCCCTCGTATTGTGGCTTTTGTCCCTCCACCCGACTCAGTTCCTCAGACCCCCACTGTTTCTTATATATTGGCAGGACAGCATCAGCTCCTATTGAGCTTCAGAGGTCTGTTCCAATATTTAAGTTAAGAGTCCAGATGTTAAAGCTTGGTGCCCACCACTTACTTTGAAGTTCATGTAATAAGCCTTGTGTTTTGCATGAGTAGCGAAGAAGTGAATTATAACAACAGGAGCACGTGTTTCTATGCGTTTCAGATGTGTGTAATGTGGATCAGCAGAACAAGGCGGGATACACTCCCATCATGCTCGCTGCTCTGGCTGCCGTGGAAACGCCCAAAGACATGCACATTGTGGAGGAGCTCTTCAGTAAGGGTGACGTCAATGCCCGCGCCAGCCAGGTCAGTGAGGTCAGAGGTCAAAAGGCAGATATAGGCCACCAACAGGACCTGCATGGACTTTGGTCTGGTTCATGTTGCATTTTTTTAATTATAGACTGGACTTGTTTTAGATTAAACAAAATAATGCATACTAATATCTTAAGTCACAAATAAAGATAAAAAAAACACAAAAAAATATTTATACTGCATTCTGAATCTGTCACAGATTGTCACATCTTGTAACTTTTAACTTGAAAACGTTTTAGGAGTCTAAATATCAGTTTGTAGAAAACGTTTTCACAAGAATTCTAGTTTTTAAAATCTGTAGAGAACCAAAACAAAGTACTTTGGTGCCCCCTTGTGGTAAAGCACTTTAAATGTTATGACTTCTCTATTGTGCAACTAACAGTTACTTTATTAACAGTACATATCTGGCTATATGTAACATTGTAGTTTTTGTATATCTTCAAGGCCATGTCTGTGGTGGATATATAGTTTATGTATGTGAGATATAAAAAGTGTATCTTAGCTTATATTTGTTGTGTTTTTCCTCAGGCTGGCCAGACTGCTCTGATGCTGGCCGTCAGTCACGGCAGGATGGATATGGTTCGAGCCCTACTGTCCCATGGGGCCGAAGTGAACATCCAGGATGATGAGGGCTCCACTGCCCTCATGTGTGCCAGTGAACATGGTCACGTTGAAATTGTCAAATTGCTGTTGGCGCAGCCAGGCTGCGATGCCACACTGAGTGATAGTGTGAGTATTTCTGAATATTTGTAACTTTTTTTAAAAGCCATTTAACTGTCTATATAGTAAACTAATCTATCTTCATATGATCTTTTCAGGATGAGAGTAATGCCCTGTCTATAGCTCTGGAAGCTGGACATAAGGACATTGCAGTACTGCTTTATGCACACGTCAACTTCTCCAAAGCCCAGTCACCAGTATGTGCACATGACTAAAACATAACACCCTCATAGCTTACAGCATTATCACACATTTTTTAAATATAAATGTGATGGTATATAGTAAAAAATATATTTAAATGTTTGTGTTGTGTGTGTCTTTAGGGGACCCCTCGTCTCAGCAGGAAGACCTCACCCAGTCCCACTCGACGGGGTATGTTTGATTAGAGGACCCGCCTCTGGCCACAAACTCTGTGCTGCTATTGGTCGTTGCTGCCAATATCTTTACCAATAGCTGGATATGGTCTGCAACATTAGTGTATACTCTTGCTTCTGTGATGAGCCCAAAGTGCCGTTAATTAATATGAATGTAACCTGCTGGTGCCTTATGACCAACCAGGTTCACCAGGTTTTATCAAACAATCTTAAAACATTAGTCATTTTTTTATCGAAATGCCATTTGCCCGTTTTATTAATTTTTAAAATTTTTATTTTTGCAATTTGATTACTTATTTTTTATTGCAAAATCTCATTGTTGGAAATTCTCGTATCAGTACATGTTGATTATACTACAGTACACAGTACAGTCATTATCTCCTGTGTGTGTGTGTGTGTGTGTGTGTGTGTGTGTGTATGTATATGTGTGTGTATATATATATTTATATATATATATAGCTAACCTCAACATAATGGCCTCAGATATATACGTATTTGCTACCAGCTCTTCTTTTGTGAATGAGTAAATGCAACTTTTTTTTTTTACAAATCCTTTCTAGTCTTATTTTATTTAAAAGAAGAATCACAGTATTTTAAATATATTTCTTAATCAATGAAGTTGTATATTTATCAAGAGTATAGTTTTGAAAGCAGATCTGTGTATTTTATTGTACATACTACAGTGGTCATTAAATTCCTCTTTTTGTCTCGTTTCCACTTTCTTTGTCTCAAATTGTGTCTAGCATATATTAAGCTATTGTTCTATACACAGGAATTGAAGTGCTTGACACTGCCATATAACAACAATAAACCATGAATTATATTCAACAAACTGAGTTACTTTTTTGTCTTGTGAATATATAAACACATTTGAGATAGAACTGTAAACAACAAAACAGCAGACAAATGTAATTATTACATTTTTTTATATTTAAAAAAAATGTAACTGATTTTTCAGATTTGTGCTAGGTTACATTACAGTTTTCTCTTGTGTTCATAAGATGTTGTTTTGTTCATTGAATAATGCCGTGGTGAATGGTGAAGTAACACACAAGACCTATAGGTATAATTTAGAAATTGGGTTGATTTGAAATTTATGAGAGTTTTCAACAATTTAAATATGTCAATAGAGCATAACAGTGGTACCTGGCTTGGGTTAGATCAGAGGGGCTTATTTAGGATCCCCAGCAGCTTTTGCATCAGTATCTTCCACCTGTCAACCCGATCTTTAAAGTCCTCCACATGAGCTTCCTGTTTTTTGGCCAAAAATTAAGTCAACACACTGTATACAAACAGTAATAGAAACACGTTAAGAATTACAGTATACCATTAATGCTTGTTTAAGAACAATGGATGCCTTCTGTATGATGCTCTTCATCTCACTCCTCATCCTCCTCTCCAGCTGGAGCTCTGCCTCGAGATGACAGATGTCAGCTTGGTTTTTTTTGCACTGTTTCGAGGCAGAAGCCTGGTCCAGTCTGTGCACACAATGGGGACACCATGAGTGCTGGAGGTAGCCCTAAAAAACACCCATTGTAGCCCACCTGCCTGCAATAGGTTATCATTGCTAATGTTGCCTTTCCATTATATTAAACCAGTCACTGACCTCTGACTTTAACAATGGAATTTATCTACTTCTTCTGTCAATGTCAATATACTGTAGGTCTACCAACTAAAGTGACCAGTGAATGTATGTCACTGAACTGCATGTGGGTGGCTGGGCTGGTTAAAAACTTTACCTCAGTGTCTCCATCTTGTCCATACTCTGTGAATGTTGACTGTGCAGTTGCTGATGTTTTTGTTGAGAGTGGCTTAGCTCTGTTTGCAGCTGTTCACACCTCTTTGTCAGCTGCTCCACCACCTGAAGGCAAGCACCAAACATGAAATACCCCAGAACCGTATGGCTCACGTAAACTTTACCCTTACTGGCACCTTTTTCTGGATGCAGTTCTGGCGGGACACTTTACTTAGCATCTGCTCCAGGTTCTCCACGTCTAGGCTGAACTCGGTCTTCCTCTTCTGCAGAGCTGTGTTTTTCTCCACCAGACCCTGAGCATGCTCCGACAGCTGGCTAAAGCGGACCTTTAGTTCCTTGTTCTCCTGTAGGGCCTGTCTGGTGGTCTCTGGAAGCTTTTGGTTGGCCAAGCACAGAACCTCTGCCTCCATACTGGCAACATGGGTTTCTAGCTCCTTTTCCAATCTTTGAATAGAGAACATGGTCAAAATGATCAAACTAGGCCTGTGCTGTCGTCCCCGACAGCAAGGTGTATATCGGCGAAAACGGCCCCATACGTCTGCCCCGTACGTCTGCCCCGTACGTCTGCTACAACTGTTACCAACGGGCATCT
>JAVQKC010082592.1:0-12431 GCA_036025475.1 Philypnodon macrostomus | reverse complement strand
TGTTGAAAATGATCCGGCAATTCGTTTTTGAGTTATCGCGTTCACAGCTAGGATCTGCGGACGCGCACCGACGTGATTCCATAATATCGGCGACACGCTGTTTTCGCCGATATAATGAGCTGGTTATTATATCAACAAACAGAACGTCTGTATGGCAACAGTTATGGTCTTTATCTGACAGAGATAAACAGTAGGGTTTAAATTCAATGATTTCTAACCATGTTTTTCTCCCAGTTTAGTGTTTTCTTAGCCCTGGTTTGGTTCTGTTAAAGAGTTGCTTTAGATCTATTATATACCTGTTTCTTTCTTTAGGCTCCACCCAGCTCCACCCAGTTATGTCAAAAAATAACCCAGATAATCTCAACCTAGTTATTACATTTTTTTCCAATAATGTTCTCCCCTTTTAGAAATCATCAGAACTATTCTCAGTGACCTCCCACGGTGTTTTTCCATCTTCGTCAGCACAGTTTTGAAGGACTGAGCGTGGATATGGGACCATCTCTGCTTTGTTTGATGTAACATAAAGTTTCCCCATTATCAGCCATCCACAAAAGTAGCTTTTGATCACACCTTACTCATCACTTTCTCAAGGTTGAAACGGAGCGGAAATGACTACATGGAGCGGTGTATTTGTGCCAAGAGCAGTGATGCTGTTTATTGCTTCTTGTTCAACTGCGTAACCTTTAAACACTTGCATTATGAGCGTCAATGACATACCAGTCACTTTCTCCAGCTCAGTGTTGAGGCAGTAGTGTGCAGCACCACTAGATGGGACTGTTTACTTCACAAATAGAGCTTCTGCTTCATACAGTATCCACTGGTCTTTTCAACTGGCAATATCCCAGTCCACAAATGTCTGTGTGCTCTGCTTGGTTTGGAGATATTCATTTACTTTTACTTATGTTGAGATTGAGGAAGCAAGAGTAAGCACGTTGGTAGAACAAAACACATAATCACAAATGTATGCATGAACAGGTGAACTGGTGAATATTATTTGCCTCTGTGTGAGACGGTGAGAGTTGCCTGTGCAAGTCTCTCTGGCAGTTGTAGTATCCCCTGCCTCAGGCCCATAGTAGTTACTGAGATGGGATCCAGTCATTCACTGCACAGGATATTGTGCCTTAAATTATTGATAGTTATACGTAAATTCCTGATACAAAAATAATCTATATAACTTTAAATAATGTCAATAAACCACTAACTGTTTATGGTCACTTTAGAACTGGGGTCTCCTGTTGGCATCATGTCTTTTTTTGTCTTTGCACTCACATATCTTCAATGAATACCAGTGAATCAAAGCTTTGTTCTGAATTGAATATCATCCTTTTCTTGATCTGCATTTCTTCCTTAACCTCAAAGCTTCACTGAGCCTTAGGACAGAGAGGCAGGAGGACGTGAGGTGAATACGTGTCTGGTCAGAACTTGAAATATTCCTCTAAATGCTTCCTTTTATCGTTGGTTGAATGAATTACGTGGTGAGGTCCTACAAGGCTTTAGCACCTGTATGAGTCACATCTTCATTTCTCACTGTCTACGCCTCGTTTGAACCAGTTGTTTTCTGCTCATGCGTGGTTTGGGCTGAGCTTTGTGTAACTTTCTCTATGGATCCTATGCCCATTGAACACCTGCACTAGTCCTGACAGTCGTGTCCAAATCGTCGTGACGTCAGCAGGGTCCTGACAAAGGAAACGCCTGCCTCTTCTCGTTCAGTCGGAGTGATGTCATCGAAGGCACTGTGAGGTTGGCCGGGGTTTTATTGAGCTTGACGTTTCATTACCAAGAGACGTATGACCACTTGCACCGGTCAATACCAGGACACAGAGCAGGGGGCAGCGGGGGTTAAATAACCTGCAACACGTGCAACTTGTTGTACCACCACCTGAGAGAGGGGGGCTGCAAGTGTATTGCTTTGGGAGAGATGCAGATAGACAGCCACGGGGACAGGCGACGTGTTGGTGCATGCTGATGGGGATTGGAGCGCTGCAGAATCCTGAATCCAGCCGGTGGAGAGTCCGCATCCTGGTTTTGCGGCGCTCTGTGGGAGCCTGTGGAACATGCAGCTCGCGCCGCTGCCTGGCACTGCAGCAGTGGAGGAGTAAATGCAGAGCTCACCACTGCTCCAGCTGATCCACGGCAGCCACAGCCCGGCAGACTGCTCCCCGCTCAGCCTCCCCTCTCCTCCCCCTCCACCACCACCTCTTCCACCTCCTTCTCCTCCTCCTCCGCTCCACTGAGGGCTCTGCAAAGATCACACGAGAAACGGACAGAAAAACAGGAGAAAACCCCTTTCCGTCCACAGTAACTCACCGAGTGAAGACACACCACATATGTGCTCCAATGTCTCCAGAACATAGCCTCGCTCCAAGGTAAGGTCTCGTACATTTTTACTGTATTTCAGGCTCATGCTCTGATGAGTCTTATATGTGCGGTATTGAACAGGTTGATGAGAAGTTAAGCTGATTGGTATTCAGAACAATGATTTTAAATGCCAACATTTATCTCATATGACAAACACAGGTGTTTTCAGTTTGAGATGAAAAGCTGTACCTCTCATGTCTCTTAATCAGTGTCCGGTGTGTGTTCATATGTGTGTGACAGAATCTGGCAGGATGGGAGGGTTGGCTCTTTGGTCCAGGCTTCTCAACCAGCATCAAGACGATTTAAATCTTTACATTGTGGTCAAATAACTGTGCATCTATGTTTCAATGTCCATTCATGTCAGGCTCAAACAATCTGATCGCTTCACTTTCATTGTGGCCATAGCTAAAGATTATGTAATAATTTTGATTGATTGATTTTCACTGTTAAATGAGAAAATCCCTTTTGTCTTAGTATGCCGTACTGGTCATAAATAAGATATGTGAATGGGGTACTTAGGGTAACAGCACCGGGTAGATGGAGATAGTACAGTGGAGCAGGTACTATGAGAACTTACCCATTCACTCCTGTTGCCCCAATGCTACTGGGGAGTCTTCCAAACCCCACAAGCTGTCTCTCACATGTGGGGTATTTTAAGGCTGGGATTGAGCGAAGATCATTCACTCACACCGTTTAAAAATGGCATGACAAGAGCTGGTGCTGCCGCAATATTCGAATCCTGCATTCTGCTGTTACACAGGGCTTCAATGGGTTTCTATTGGAGCGTGGCTTCATTCATGTACTGTAAAGAGCACTCTGCCTGGAATTGAGAAGGCACCATTAGAAATATACTGTCATTGTATCTACCAATATACTGCTGCATTTAGATGAAGAAGGTTTGAAAGAGCTGACACCTCTTATCACTGGATACATTTTTCAGCGAAACATGCTTAGACTGTACAGCAAGCACATCTGAGCACACATTTACTCAGTAGTGGACTAAACTAGACTGATTTTCTGTGTAGCACGGTGTCTAATTCAGGTGGTCGTTTGTCATTTGTTGCATTGAGATGCAGAGGAGGATCTCAGTAGAGCAGCTTTCCTCAGCTCTGGGCCCTTTGATTTTTCATCAGAAACAATAGCATCGTTTAAATGGCCTTTTTACCACGGTCTTTGATGCACAATGGCACTATAGCTACTCTGGTAAAGGCAGCTGTCTCTGGGTGGTCTAGTTGTTGTAACCTGGTCTTATTTCAAGGTAATAAACTATTTGGCAAACGGGTTGCTTGTCCTCCACTGACACTGAAGGCGCCCAATGCATGCATAATATTCCTATCTCAAAAGAATCGCTTAAGCAGCAGTTAATGTTCCAGGTATTCCCTACTTTGTATTCCAGTAGAGTTTGCCCATCTAAATAAACGACATAGCCCCATTCATTTTCTCTCATTAGAGGTAGCAGGGGCTGGAGCCTATTGCAGATACTTTTGGCCTGAGGTGGGGTACCCCTTTAACATGGCCAGTCAGTCGCAGGGTTCAAATTTGGAGCCTTGACAGACAACCATTCACTTAGTGGGGGCAATTTTAGATTTATTTTGCATCAAGAAAGTCCATGGGTTAAATCCCAAGGTTAGTCGCTAATAATGTCTCTGTTGGGAATCAGCAAGTCCTTGTGTTGCCACGGTCAAGCTTGCTTCTGCAAAAAAACGTTATGTTTTATGTAGGCAAGTCATTCCATCCTTTATATCACATCACGAATAACGAGTTTACATATCTCTATCAGGAGTCCTTTAAAAAGCTCAAATGCTCAAAACTTAGAATCTTACTGTTATTTGTGTCTGTGATCATGTTGGGTCATTGATCAATATATATTAGGCCTAGGGATGGTTTGTTGCAAGGTTATTTTTTTAAACGTCTCAGACAGACGCAATATTGGAATGAGGAAATTATGCAGTGATGTTTGAGTCGATCTCTTTCACAAAAGGTCTGTCCTCCCGGGAACCTGAAGGCGCTCATTAAAGTGTATCTTCTACAGCGTGCGGCTCCACAGTCCAGAGGAGTGTCAGGATAAGAGTCATTACCGAGCAGTACAATAAATGACAATGAGCCTAGACTTGAATGTAGTCCAGCGTTAGGCTTTTGACTGCAGTTGGCAAAGTTAAATTATGATGTTTTGAAAAAGGCGGACAGTGGTTAGAAGGTTGTGGGTTCAATCCTTGGGCCGACCGACTACAATCGATCAGGGAGAAGTCTGCATGTCCCACTTGCGTCACTGTGGGTTCTCTCCAGATACAGCAGCTTCTTGACTCTGGCAAAAGAATGGTGTCACTGTGTCAGCCCTGTGAATAATTGGCCAATGACCAATCACTTATGGTCCATTGTTGAAGGAATAAGCTCAATTCAGGAGAAAGGCGACAAATTAATATATATTTCTATGATATAATAATAATATATTTATATAATATAATAATAATATATTTATATAATTGCTTACCGTAATAGCAACATTTTGTTCAACTCAACTCAAATTGTGGGTAATATTTCAGTTGTTGTGCCCCAAACCAAATTTGGTTTACATTTGGATTACCAAGCTTTTAGTGTCATGTTCAATGTCCTTGTAACAAAAACGCCATTGCCCAATTATGAGAATGTGCAAATCAATCATCTGACACTGTTTATGAAAAGGCTAATTTGTTTGCCTGCACCTCCGGTTTTGAGACGATGTTTGTTTTTCAGATAAAAGCTCAGTGCAGCTGTCTGTCGATGGCATCTCCTCTTGTTGTTTTACTGCGGAGGGTTTGGAGGTCAGGATGAAATGATTTAGCAGCCATTAACTGACCGGGCTATTCATTAGTGAGTGCACATCAGGACAGCCTTAGGACTATGGCGAGTTGGAAATGAAAGTGGTACCGAGAGCATAATCAATCCAGGTTTTACCTTTCCCATTGCCTTTTTAGACCGTCACTGCATTTTCTCATCTTATCAGCTGTCAGCCTCTTCTGCAATGACTCTCAATGATGAGAAAACACTATCTAAGTCCTCTATTCAATACATTCAGTAAATTCAGGCCTATCTATAAACTCAGGTTAGTCATGACTAAATTTAGACCCAGTTTTAAGTAGAACACTGACTAGTCGTTTGGCTGTTGACATCTTTATAATCTTGCATATTAGTGAGATTGTCTTGTTTGTTGGTGCTTGGAGAGGCCATTGATGTAGTATAGTTACCACATTTCTATCAATCTGCCCAAGAGCAGATGGGGCTACACAAATAGATTTCCACCACAAGTGTGTGACTGCGGTGTGAAAGAATAATGGATAATGAAGTTGTGTGGCTTCTTAAGTATCACTAATATCACTATTGGTCACCAAATAATAATAATAATAATAATAATAATAATAATAATAATAATAATAATAATAATAATAATACAGAGATTTTCTCAAGACTCAAAGACGCTTTACATTACATTATTCATTCACTCCACAGTCACACCCGGTGGTGGTAAGCTACTTGAGTAGCCACAGCTGCCCTGGGGCACACTGACAGAGGGGGTGGCTGCCCAGGGACACAACAACAGTATATGCTCGGGCGGGGATTTGAACCGGCGACTGGCTGAGGAGGCCAGGGGAGGGACTCAAATGAAATAACTTTACATGAATTACCCACTTTACATCAGAGCACAGGTTTTATTCACTGTATGTTGCTTTAAGCTCCAATAGTTCCCTTTGACACAACTACAGGAATTCATCAGAGAGCCATGAACCTGTTTGAATTATTGAGCAGTGAATGTGCCTGTGGTCTCCAGCTACGATACAGCTTCACCTTGTATTTTCCCATCATACCTCTCGACAAAGATGCCAGCCTGAACGGCGTGGACGATGCTCCGAAATCTTGGTTTCTCTTCATTTCTTCTCAACATCAGCCCCATCTGCCTCGTGAAGGTGGAGGCCAACCAGTCCCGCACTTCTGAAGGGACCGACTCTGACTGGATATCACTGAGCTCGTCTTCTGTGTCCACCAGGCGTCTAAAAGCAGGAAGAAAAGACACAAAAATAGTGTAAATATGAGGATCTCAAGCTGAGGTTAGGGTTGCATTGGCCGGTACGTAGGGTCTTTCCAGTGGTACTAATGATTCAGACTTGGGACGCACATTGGTATCGGCAACATCGGTATATAATATGGTACATAGACGGTACATAGATGGTATATGTATCCCTAATTCTGACCTGGTTTAGTTCCTCCCTGTTTAGTCTTGGTTTAGACTTGTGTTAGCCCTGGTTTAGTCTTGGAAACTGAATAGAGACCTTGTCTAGCCTAGTTTTGGACCTGGATAACATCTGCATAAAGACTGGACAATGCTGAGCTCCTTTTCTGTGTCAGAGACAAGAGACAATATATATCTAACAAGGGTTTCTCAAACAGTGGTATGGGTTACACTGGAGGTACACAAGGGTGTTTGTCACCTTCTGACCTGGTTTAGTACTGTTTAGACTTGGTGTATTCCTTGGTTCAAATCTAGTTGAGAAGGTTTAGCCTTGGTTTTGAAATTATTTAGATCTGGTTTAAGTTTTCTGTTTTGTATCCCGTTTATACCAGACTGTAGTTTAGACTTGGTTTAGTACCTGTGTTAGATATAGTAGTATACACCTGGTTAAGACTGTAGTTTAGACCTGGTTTAGTACCTGTGTTAGATATAGTGGTATACACCTGGTTAAGACTGTAGTTTAGACCTGGTTTAGTACCTGTGTTAGATAGAGTGGTATACACCTGGTTAAGACTGTAGTTTAGACCTGGTTTAGTCCCTGGATTAGATTATGTTTTGACCTGTTATAGATCTGGTTTAGATTTTGGTTAAACCCTGAATTCAGTCCAATAAAACTGCATTTGTAAAGCCAAAGACTGTTGCAAAGAGGTACTGGCGTGAGACATTGGAGGACTGATGTCGTTGAAATATGCATCATTCTTCACAGAACACGTCGAAAGGGGGTCAGATAGAATCCCAGTGCTGTCCATCAAAAAATATCACCTCTTACATAAGCGTGATACTTTTATTAAAATCCAATTGTGTGATATGACTGCCCTGTTGTGTGACATGTACAGGGGATCAGGGATTGGGCTAACCACTGAAATGTGGACATGCTCTGATGATGGCCAAGAGAGAGCGTATGCACCAGCGTCATAATCACAATCTGACATGTACTGAAGCTTCATCATCATCCTCGCTCTGCAGTGGTCAGAGCTGTGGCCCTAATCGCACTGGATCTACAGGACGGGCACATTATATAATCTATAAGCCTGGCTATATCTCACAAGTTGTATTTAAATCTATGGCCACCAAACAGACAAGACATGGATAAAAAACAATGCAATTCTGTATATATTAATATTATGTTTTGTCTCATAGCATCGTGACCAAACTCAAAAATGTAGATACCAACTCATACGAAGATAAACAATGAAAGGTTGAATCTTTTTTTGTTTTATGTGAGGTTTGATAAAAAGTATATTCCATTATATCAGACAGCTATTGTGGATTTGAATGCATTCATGTGGTCATCAGATGGTCCCTGTTCCCAAGACAGTCAATGGTTTTTCCAAATCTCTGATCGCTAGAACATAATGATCAGGTTATGTTCCATTTATGGGTTAATGTGTTTGTATATTTTGTATATATTAGCTCTTGTTAACCTTGCTTTAGGCCCTGTTTTTTACAGCTCTAGAACTTCTGAGAAACACATGAATCCATCAAAAATGAACCAAGTCCACAGCACTCAACTCAAAATTATTCCATCACTTTTAATGTAGATTTGAGTGGACACAGTTATCAGGAATCGGAAATCATATGATATTTTACTGGGGTATGAATTGATATTACTAATGTGTTATTCTCTATGTAGTAAAAGTTACCTTGTCTCTTCGACGTAGACTGACTCCAGCACAGTGGCAGCATACTCGAGGTTCTTCTTGAGGTCGGTGAGCGAGGCCTCTCCTCTCTCCAACTGCTTCACCAGACATCTTAACCTACAACACACAAACATCATTTATTAAATCACCTACATCTGGGAGCTTATCCCAGCAACTATGGGCCTTCGGTGGGGTATATCCTGGATAATGGCCATTCAATCTTTCTCAGCCATTTTGAATCAAACAGACTGTGGTTTGATGGCCGTGTCATATACAAACTTTGCTAATATGATTATTTGGTTAACGAAAAGCTGTGTACGTGAATGTGTGGCTTTTTAGCGTCATGTCTAGAGTTTCTAGCCAGACCAGACTAACATCTTTGTATAGAACAGGAAAAGAGTTAGTTGCAGCTGGCCAGGGTTTAGAGATACACTGACAACCATTTGATCTCACATTCATTCCCTAGGAGCATGTCTTTGGGCCGTAAGAGGAAGCCGGGGAGAGAACCCACGTTGTCATGGGGAGGACATGCAGACTCCACCCAGAAAGTATACAAACAAAGCTTCATCTGAAACACAGACAAACAAGCTCTATTCCTTCCTGGTTCTGTTGACAGATGCATTCAGCACAGATTTGATTGATCTTGGCTCCTGCTGTTTCTGGACAACATTAGTTTAGAGATAAATCGATTCACTATTTTGTCATAACGACGTCAGGACAACAGAGTTTGCATTTCTGTATTTACATCAGCTCACTTCTCATTAGCTACACAGCGCTGATATGTCTCTTGATGGCAGTAAATTATCATCAGTTGTCACATTCTCCTTCTGCTCGTGTTTTGCAAGGTTTGACAGACAGATGAGAATTATTCAAATGGAAAGGATTCTGGAAAATAAAGTTGAATGACAGCAATATGTTTATTAATCAAAGGCATACAGCAATCCCAAAACAAACTTACACACTAGTTTGCCTCAACAACTAGGGGCCTGAGGCGGGGTTCACCCTGGACAACGGCCAGTTCATTTCCTTGATGAGGGGTCACCATGGAGCCCATAAAGTACCACTGAGCCACCGCTGCCCTGATATTAATCTACCACTTCACTGGCAAAAAGACCCTTCAACACATGATTAAACCCTTCCTCCACATTTGATTAAATCCATAATGGTTTTCAGTGCTACAGCAGGCGTAGCTCTGTCCAGAGGGCGTCCCTGGTAAGAGACTTGTCAAACACAGGTGTAATTATGTTTTATCATACTCCAGCTCCAGGTGTCAGCTCAAGGCAGCAGTCAAACAGAGCTCGATACTGGGACTTTTAATGAACAAATGAAAGAATCGTTCATGTTATTAGCTCCACCTGCACTCGACCTGCTGTGGGGGAAAGAGTGAGAGGTCTGTTCCTGCATGTATTTACAGCTACAAAATCTTCAGAATGTGGTTATATTTTGCTTTAGTGAGCTGTTCTGTTGTATACCGAAAAAGCCATATATTACATCATCTATTTGTAACGAAAATGGGATAATATAATGTCTATAGTAACGATACACATTTTATCGAGCTAAAATTCACCTCATTTTGGAATATTTACTACACATTTTTAATATTGTACATATGTGCTACATTATTTCAGGTTTGAGACTTTTCTCCATATAGGGGTCACCTACTCTTTAGGCATCCATATTTAGACATGTATTCAGCTGCTACCAGTTTGCAAAAATCTTTACAAAGTTTGTTATTATCTATTATATTATAACCTTAAAGGTGCTGTGCTTTAACAGATAACAGATAAATGATTTCTCAATATCCACACAGATTTTGTAGCTTTGAAAAAAATAATAAAAGATCAAATTATCAACAAAACTAGACCATAAACAGATCGATATCTCCCCCTCTTCTTCCACAAAACCCTGGAGTCTGGATCCGAAGACCTGTGACCTCTGGCAACAACAAAAACTCTCTATCAAATTGGGCTCGCCACAACTGCCACATGCCACCTGATGCCTGTTGGAGGTCAGGGCTGCCTTTCATGGTATAAATGCTAACGGAGGCTACGCTAGTGTGTGAATTATTAAACAGGTCACAGGAAGGGGCCAGGTTTCAGATGTGTGCAAGTCCATTGATTACATTGTGTTGGTGCAGTGGCTTTAGCGAAATGTGGCTAACCGACTTCTATGACTACGAACAACCAAATGTTGTTTATGGTGTTGGAAGAATAATGTTTTTCCCTGTGATTGCATTGGGTTTGCTGTTTCAAAGCTGGTTGGTTAGTGTTGAAGTCAGGTTGATTCAAGGCTTACTGCTGAGACACTTCCTGCAATAATGTCCCAGAACACTAATTAGAATTTTGTTTACAAGGCATTTATACATCTCTATACAAACAATACCAAAAAGATTTAGCAAAATAAATTCAATACACAATACATCTCTTTTTTTCACTGGAGAAGTGAATGGGGGCTTTTTCAGAATCAGAATCAGAAATTTTCTCTCAAAAAAGGAACTAATAAAAATGCCCCTCAACATAAAATTGCAAAGACTCTTGTCAATTGAGTTTAATACATTACAGGATATGCATAATATTTAGGTTTGGTTAAATCTTCTGCTCCTCCAGAGATTTCTAGCTTCCCTACAGTGTCACAAAACGAGAATTGGTTAATCTAAACCAGAGGTGTCCAAACTATGGCCTGAGGGCCAAACGCGGCCCACAGAGCAATTTTTTGTGGCCCTCAAGCTTACCTCTCAATTGGCCCAAAAAGTATTTTTACTGCCCGTGACTTTACATAATCCAACTAAAAGACTGATTTCAATGTGTAACAAGAGATCCTTCCACTTTTCTCTGTGGTTATTATATAGAGGGACACTAAGTGAAAAAAAAACTGCCAGAAGATATGTGTCCAGAAAACAGATAGAACCGAAGAGTACTTTTGGTGAAGCAGAATCGGTCACCTCAGAGAGTGGCCCTCCTTGGGATACATTTTTGGCAAGGTGGCCCTCAGTGAAAAAAGTTTGAACACCCCTGATCTAAATTATGAATGGATGAATGAACGTGAGACTATAGAAATGCCTGTCTGTCTAAGTGTTAGCTCTGCTAAGTCTTTGGTGCTCCCAACTGTAATTCCTGACAGTAACGGAAGAACGAAGGCAAATGAATGGTTGCTATTTAGATAAATTTTCATGGAGCTCTATTTTTATATTGTGTATCTAAATGCATACAGCTCCTACTCCCATGCTGACTATTTGAAGTATCAAAAGGAAATGAATGGACTAAATGCTCTACGTGTGATTTAGTTCAGGCGATAATAGTTATTAAGAACAGCTGTGTGCCAATGCCAAGAATCCTCCAAAATCTTAAACCAAACCTCTTGTCAAGCTGTGAAGATGTTAAATTATCTTGTGTGGGCTTGTGTTCGGAAATACATTATTTGTCTCTGCGTGGTCACAGACAAATTGCTATTGTTTGCCGTACAAAAAGGAAAATGGACAAAAAAACTCTGGCTGTTCAAGCAAAAAAATAATTTTCGGGATCTATTGTGAAGGGCTTTCTGCACAAAAGAAAAATCAATGGAAGAAAGAAGTTATTTTTTAATGCTGGAATACGTTGCAAAATGAATTTCAAATGTGGAGAAAAAGTGTGGTCCTGGGTGACTGGAGGGTAGACAAAGCAACTATGGACTTTAGGCGGGGTACACCTTGGTTAGTTGCAGGGCCTTGGTTAGTTGCAGGGCTAACAAAGACATAATAATAATGCATCGGTTTTATATACATCCACATCGAGAGGAGTCAGCTGAGGTGGCTCGGGCATCTGTTTCGGATGCCCCCCGGACGCCTCCCTCGGGAGGTGTTTCAGGCAGGTCCTACAGGAAGGAGGCCCCGGGGAAGACCCAGGACACGCTGGAGGGACTATGTCTCTTATTATTAAGAGACATACAGTTATTTAATATAAATTCATTAAATTAATCCAGCAGATTTGATATTTTTGTACATGGCCAATTTATTAAGGAATGTCAAGAGGATATAAATAAACCCATAAGGGTTGGGACAAAGCCTGTGTGTCTTGACCTCCGCTGAGACTGATTCACCAAACCCCTGAGACTGACTCACCAAACCCCTGAGACTGACTCACCGAACCCCTGAGACTGACTCACCAAACCCCTGAGACTGACTCACCGAACCC
>JAVQKC010082585.1:0-16657 GCA_036025475.1 Philypnodon macrostomus | reverse complement strand
GAACATGAGACCAAACATATCACAGTGAACATGAGACCAAACATATCACAGTGAACATGAGACCAAACTGAATCAGAGACATGAACGGTTCTGTTTCAGTTCAACAGAAAACACATGTTCATCAGAAGAATGTCCAGTATGACTCTTTCATATGTCACTGATATGGAGTATGACCCTGACACGGATCAATGCCTCAGGACGTCCACATACTGTCCACACGCTTCAGTCAGATCCAGGACTACCTCCTGTGAACTCTGAGGAGCAGGTCCATAATAATAATGAAGGAATAAGGTCAATATTGATGAACATAAATAGGAATAAAAAGAGGCATGAGAGGTGTACATGTGTACAGTGTACATGATGAAGTTTCCAGAACCATCCACATACAACTCTAGGTCCTCCCTTATTTAGTGCTTCAGTAGTCTACACCCTTCTATGTGGTCTGTCTCCATGCAGTTATCACAGAGTATAATTTCTATATTTAGAAAGGTCCAAGAGGAGGAACTGTGTCTCTGTGTTCGCCCCAGGCCCGTGGCGTCTGCGGCGGTCAATCCCACAACTGTTGGTTTGAGGCTCTCTGTTGTTTGTAGACCTCTTAGTAAACTGCTGTGGGCACAAATTATGAGCCGCATGTGTGTTTATATGGATTAGTGCAGAAGTGTAAGTATAGCGTTATCCACTTGATATTTTGGGGATTTGATCAAGTCCAGAGCAAAGACAGCAGAAATATCAAGGAACATGGCTGACAGGAACGTCATGTTTGCTGGCTCCAAGAATTATGTGCCTTCTCAAAATTTGAGTGCACTTTGACTGATTATTGATTTCACCTTTCAGTAAGGAGGGTGTGAATCAGCATGTCCTTTCCATGTTAATGTGGGTTCTCTCAAGTTTCTTCATACATGTCTAAAAGTGTCAGAAGAAAGGGAACATCTTAAATTGTCCATCATGACTTAAAGTGATATGTGCCTGTGCTTGTCTCTGTGTCAACCCTGTCACAAACTGCCAATTGTTCATGTTGTACCCCACCTAAGGCCCATAGTTGAGCGTCAGTCATCTGCAGCTCCTAAAAATCAGGAACAGAAACTGCAAATTTTATTTTATTTAATATATATTCAATACAAACTCCACCCAGTTCATGTGAAGGCCCTCAAAGATTGCATTGTCTCGAATTGTGAAAGTTTAACCATTTTTGTGTCAAAGCTCCTTCTAGTAAACGTCAATTATTGCGAGGCGTCCCTCATCCACTGACAGTCCACGTCCGTCAGCCGCGGTGGAAAGTATGCTCTTGTGTTTGGGGTTTCCATGGAGACGATAGTGATGTTTAGATGTTATGAGAAAGATGAAGCTCCAGGTACTGTCATGTCTGTCTGGGTTAGGCTCAGATCGAACAGTGGTGAAGTGTCTCTGGACTGAGGAGGTGGTGACGGATGGTGGTTTGTTTGAAATGACTATGTAGTACCTATGCAATAGTATCTGTAGCATAGCATCCAATACAGCTCATTTGAAGACAATTTGAAGCTGGAGTCTGGAGGTTTGGTTGGTAATGAGTAGTTATTATTTTACATTACGTGTATGTATATTTCTACAGATCAAATGACAGATGAGCTACTTTACATCGTAGAACAGACATAAACGGTCAATTTAAATTTTAGTAAACCTCCGGACTACAGCTTTAAAAGGCCATGCAACTAATGTAAGCTTGATTAAACAGATGGAGGCTTTGAGGCAGATGATGTCTAAGCAGAGAACTCCCGCCTTCGACCACCGATCCACATTGCACCAGCCCTTTATTTTACCTCCCGCGGGTGGTGGGTCCACGGGAGGACCTGACAGCGTGTGCACAGGCGTGGACTCGAACCAACGACCCTCCGGTTGAAGGGCGAGCATCTAACCACTGCACCACCGCCGCATCTACCCACTGCTCCGCAAAATATGGTATTAAAACAATAATACCATATTTCTCATGTAACCACTGGGAATGACATACACATGTGTATAGAATTTCATTACAGACTGGAAATAATGTGAGGAATTTCAGTCTTGAGTTTTCCATAGTTGCATGAAACCCATCGTAACAGAAACACAAACAAAGGATGAGAGCTCAGACCTATTGTTTTTAAAGTTTTTGATCACAATACTCAAGTTTAAGGGGTAGACCTGGTTTAGTCTCTGTTCAGGTATAGTCTCTGTTTACGCTCTGATGTAGTCAGTCCAAGTTTAGGTTTAGACCCGGGTTCAGTCCTATTTTAGTCCTTGTTTAGACCTGCATTGTAACATTCACAGAAAACATCTTTCTTAGTCTCAGTTTACTTAAGTAGATCAGTCCAGCTAGAAATATGTGCATTCAACCCCCATGGACTATTTCACATTGATCAAATCTAAGAAATCTCAAATACAATCTAGAATGTGTGGGTTAAAAAAACAGCATCTCGAAATGTGAACTAGTCCATGTGAGTTGAATGCACATCATTGAGTTGGATTGATCTACTAAAGTGAACTGAGACAAAGAAAGATATTTTGTGTGAATGATACTGCACAATTTGTATGTAGCACGCCGTTCAATCTGGAAACGTTTCAGAACCAATGAGTTAACCATTTTTGGCAAATTAGACAAGACCGACATCATTGTGTGAGGTCAGAAGCCAGTTTCCCCTTCATTCCTTTTCCTAACATGATCCATGATCTATACAGAATATGGGTTCTAGAGGAAGGCTGTACCATACACTCTATGTGGTATGTGGAAAATGTGTCATTGTGCGCCTGGACGCGGAGGTCACTCAAATGGATTCCTTCTTGACAAGCTATAAGAAAATCCTGTTTTTTCTAGAGGTCTCACGCTTTCACACCTGCAGAAATGTGTGGCTGATCAAAAGGAGGGCTTCCAAACATGGCAGAGAAAAATGATCCGCATCAAGAATTTACCGTGAAATATTACCCATCTCTTGCCTTGAAAACAGATTGAAAATAGAATGCAAATCGACAGTTATAACGATGACACATTATACAGACCACGACTGACAACAACAGCAATGTGGGCCTATATTATGTGAGATGTCTTTTGTGATCTCATAAGAAACATACCAAGAGTTGTTTTTTGGTTCATTCACACATGTTTGAGTAATCCTGTGTTTCTAGAGCTACCATTTTAAAAGGCTTGTTCCTCCTTATCCCCTCCCCCCTCACTAGCCCCTCCCAAACCAGGAAGCGCTGACCAATCAACAGGCCCCCTCCATCCAATTTGCTCTTATTAATTTTTTCTCCAGAATAAAAGTGCATATCCCTGTACACTGTATGTCTGTTAGCAACTTTACACAAAAATGGATTTAGATGAAATGATCAGGGAAGGTCAGGGATGACACAAGGAACACATTATTAGGTTTTGGGACTGATCTGGATCACCGTCTGGATCCAGGATTTATATAAAGAATGGAATGTGTTAGCAACTTTACTCAGAAAATACTATTTATTTTATTTGTATTTAACCTTTATTTAACCAGGTAAACCAATTGCGAACCAATTCTCATTTACAATGGCAACCTGGCCACATTCATTCCTAGGCAATGTGTCTTGCCCAGGGACACAACGACATCATGTGCTTGGACGGGGACGGGGACTCGAACCACCGACCCTCTGGTTGAAGGGTGAGCACCTACCCACTGCACCACTGCCACCCCAAATACTGCACCAATTTGGAAAGTTTCAGGGGAGGTCAGTTGATTGAATTTTGGGAGTGATCCGAGCTGCCTTGGCGGAGGTCTGCCATCTAGAGCAGTATTTATGGAAAGACACTCTATACTTTTTGTATTTGTATTTTTTTTGGTCCGATGATGTTTTGACGTGCAGTGCTGCTCTAGAGGTGACCAAGAGAATAAAAAGAACCAAATAGACTTTAACCTGCATGATTTTTACATAATGTTACTTGAATGGCCAGTTATTAAGTCAGATTTTACAGTGTACCAGTGGCACCCTTTTGGCCGACATCCAAAAACCTGGAGAATACAGCTAATTATCACAGACTTTGACCACATAACAACACCAACAGCTGACGGGATCCTGTTTGTTGTAGTCGAACTCAAAACAGCAACGTCGTGATTTTGAGGTAAAGTCAGAGACACTTAAGAAAACTTTCCGATGTTTGATTGACTGGTTAATCCTTCACAGAGGCTCGGAGCTCACACAACCACGATCCACAGACGACTTCAAAGGCACAAAGAATAAACTTAGGGTTAAACATGTTTCAATAGTTTTAAAAAATCAACCTCAAACGGTGACGTCACTTTTGTATTTGAAGCCTATAATTTCATTTTACCATCGATCTTAAAACATAATGACTTTAAGAGAAAGACTTAGCCGTGTTTAGTTTTCATTGACACACATTTATACGTTTGACAAAATATTGATATTTTGGAGAAAAAAAAATTGTGATATTTAATATTTAAATTTAGTTTGTTATTTTGAGAAAGCCGACCTGTTTGTGAGATACAGCTGAAGAATTCACCATTGTAGTTATTAGATTATCCATTAATAGTTCCATTGATTTATCATGTGAAATATATTGATTATCGCAGTATGGCCAATGTAATATCAGTATTGTGAGCCATGTATTGTATCGTATCAGCTCTATTAGAAATGTTGCAAAATACATTACTGAGACATAATGCAACTGTGCATGCAAAGTTAAAATAAGAGATCAAATCTGAAGTGTAGTAAATGTATTAGTTCTTCTAAGCCCCTAATGATAATAATAAAAATAATAATAATAATGGCTTATATAGTGCCTTTCAAGAGACCCAAAGTGATCTACAATTAAGTCCATTATTCATTCACTCCACAGTCACACACTGGTGGTAGTAAACTACTTCTGTAGCCACAGCTGCCCTGGGGCACACTGACAGAGACGGCCTCTCCGACCACCACCAACCATCAATCACTTATCCGCATTCATACATAGACAATGTGGGTTAAGTGTCTTGCCCAAGAATACAATGAGAGTGGACACAGTTTTGTGCCGGATTTGAACCGGCAACTCCCTGTTTATAGGACGACCACCCTACCATATGTAAAAGTGAATGTCATGTTTCATGTTTAGGGTATCTGCTTTACGTAATTTCCTTTGAGACAAATAAAGTAAATTTTGAATCTTGATCTTCTGTTGATTGGAGTTACTATCAACACACTTGCTCAGAGACTTAACGGTCCGGTAGCTCTCGTTGCTGCCCTGCTCTGTGATCTCCGAGCGTTTGGTGTGAAATGTTGTGGTGAACTTCAAACACTACAGCCCTGGTCCTCCTCCGCTGCAGTAATAATAACTCTATAAGAGAAGGAAACCCCCTTGCTCGCCCATCACTCCAGTACAGAAGAGAGATAGCACTGCTGCCAAACCCACATTCATTAACAGCAGCACAGACAGAAACAATGTCCACATGAGCTAATACTCCAGGAATTTAAAAAGCATTGCAAGATATTCCAAACATTTGGAAGAGAAATCAAGGAAGGAAACAGGAGACACAACACAGATTCTCAGAGTGTGAATTTGTTAGTGGCTTTAGGTAAACTTATAGTGAATTCAATCTACTTTCACACCAGTATCGGAAAAACATCACTACAACACATTAACCACAGATCTGAATCCCAAAAATCTACCATTCAAAAGCACTTGCAGACCTCCGCCAAGGCAGCTCATTTCCCCTATATACGATTGGTTCTAAATAGATCTGTGGGAACATTCTGTGGGATTGGACACCCCTTCAGACAAAATGTTGTTTCTATTAATGACCTCAATTCAAAATCATTGAACTTCAAATCTATAGAAACAACACTAACGGCCTCATAAAACACAGCACATTGTCTCAATCACTGTCATTGCAAACATGTCAGTACTGTACTGTATTCATTCAGACTTTGTTGGCTCTATGAGAGCCCCTGTTGGCCGTGTGTTGTATTGGCATGCAGATGGCATATCTGAAAAAATCCTAGATCCAGACGGTGATCCGGATCACTCCCAATTTAGCTCCAAATTAAATACATTGTTCATTGTGTCATTCTTGACCTTTCCTGAAAATTTCATCCAAATGCGTTCAATAGTTTTTGAGTAAAGTCGCTTATAGACCGACAGACAAACGCAACCGAAAACATTACCTCCTCGGCGGGGGTAATAATGACACGGGCGGCAGTTCAAATTCTGCTCCATCTTGTGCATTGTGTCATCGTTCATGGGCAAGACATTAATCTAACTGCTTACTCATACAATTATTGATAATTACATATTTATTAATGCTTTTAAAACTGCTAAATAGTGGTGAGGTGTCGCTACTAAATTAATATTAACTGTTTTTGTAGCTTCATATTTTTTGGAAGAAATAAATATACACATGCATTAAATCTATAGGCTGTCAACATTATTTTTATCCTGAAATACCTACCCCACATCTGTCCCACAGGTCAAATAATACAATATATGATATGTCTATTATGTCTGAAATGGACCTGCTAATGGTTTTAGCGGCGTCTCGGTTCACTGGCTGAAATAACAAGGACACATATTAGACCATGGTTGGACATTGAAGGGTTTGGATATCAGCTCTTTCTGTTGGTCATAAAGCGGGCATACCTCTTCACGTCCCAGTAACTAATCATGGCACTGATCAGGCCAACACAAGAGCAGCTGAAAACACAGGAAATATTATATTCAAGCTTTCTAGAGTTTCACAAGTTCATTTCCCTAATGTTGATCGAGAAGATGTCCGTGTGGTCTGCTCCGGTGGGCAGCAAGGTCACCTCAAATTCAGTGTTATATAGTTGTTCAATATTGTGTGAATGTCGCTCTATGGTTGGAGTTTGCTTATTCATTAGATAGTTGTAACTACAGAGAAACAGATTGTAAAAATGGGTGACATTTCAGAATGGCACTCCAGTATTTATCAGTGTTTATAACTCAATGTGGTGTTTACTTGCTATAAATGATCAATTAACTGGCTGACAAAGAAGCTTGTTTGTAAATTAGCGAAGTAAAAAAAGCATTTTGTGAAATCATGTGTATTTCAACCTCCATGGACTATTTAAAGATGATTTTTGCATTAAGCCAATGATTTTTTTATTTTCTTTCAGTGTGAAGCTGTGAGCCAATTTTAGCTTTTAAATGTCTGGCCTGGGCCTTGTCTGGTGTCAAAGACGTTCCCCGCCTAACACCCAAAGCAGCTGTGCTCGACTACAGCCTCCTGTGATCATTAAAGCAGGAGAAAATGAAGTAGTTGGTCGATAAACTCAATCTGCGACTTTCACAGCTCCACACATCCATTGTGACTTTATTTGAGACATCAAAGACTACTGCTCCATTAATTTCTGCTTTAGAAAGTTATTTATTAAAAGAAGGGGGTTAACTGTAAGAGTTCCTAAACCAGTTAAAGGTATTACAGAGAATGTCTACCAACAATTCAGAAACTAGTGTCTGCCAATGTTACACTCAACATTAAAGCAGCATTGAACATAATAAAGACTAGCTCTGAGTCACTGCCAATATAACTGAACCATTCGTGTACCTATTAGCACCCAAAGAGCACCGTTAGCATCAATGCTAATCACGATAAGCATTAGCATCTCTAAATATAACATAAATCAATGAAGAGGGACTTCAGTATAATTCTTTTCTCCTCCCCCTCGTCTCCTCATCACAGCCTTTGAACAGCATTTCTTTTGCAGATATTTTCACCAGTTTTCTTTCTCAGCCATTGTACAACTAGTTAGCACCAGAGCTAATGTTAGCACCAGAGCTAATGTTAGCACCAGAGCTAATGTGTACAACAGAGCACTTCCTTATTACAGAATACTTCCTGATTTACGCAGCAGGCTAAACCAATAACAGATGAAGCTACCTCGATCAACCAATAATAGACCAAAACCAGTGTCTTATTATTGGTTTATGAATATTATATAGTGACAGATAGGACAGTAAAGTCAATTTTGGGACATATTTTTTAGGTTTTTATAAAAACTCCTTTAATACCTTTAACTTGAGATTTTCCCATTTCTGGATCAAAACATTTTTTCATTTTTTTTTACCTGACTTGATTATTCTTAAGAACATTCTGATCCTTAAATCTCATGGGAACTTGTGGAAAGCTGTGTATAAATGAGAAGGACTGTTGTTTCGTAACATGTCTTTGACCATCCACCTTGCTCTGATCGCTGATAAAGTTTGGATCAAGTTTAAACAAACCCGGGTGAACAGAGGACAGAGGCCAAATGAACCGCACCGGCCAGATTACATTTTTTATCACAATCAAATAAATAGTGCCTTGTTCAGCTTACAAATCAAAGAGCTTCGATACTAGTGCCTGTTACTCCTGCTATAAGACAGTAAAGTGCACTTAAGTCAATCTAAGGGTCAGTACAGTCACAGTAGTCCACCATCTTCACTATAAAGAAAAACTTTGTCCAGATAATTTTTTATTTTTTTATTTTTAATGATTTCCTGGATGACAAAGCCTCTAATAACTGAATTCCTATAAAGAAATGCACTTGTGGTAATTGCTCATTTAAAGTCCAAGGTTTTTCACTAACTAAAGGTTCTATGTCAATAACAATGAATATATTGAGCCAGGGGTAACTATGGCCCAGGAGCCAAATGCACCCACAAAGCTTTTTGTGTACGCCCCTCAGGTTTACCTTTCTGTTGGCCCACATGTGACTCTATAATCCAAATGAAAACATTCAATGTGTAACAGGTTATCTTTCCACTTTTCTGTGTGGTTATAAAACTATATGTGGGCAGAAAACAGATACAACTGAAGGGGACTTTTGGTAAAGGCATCGTTCACCTCAGCGAGTGGCCCTGCTCAGTAATAATGACCTCCACCAAGGATGTAATGTTTTCGATGGCGTTTGTCTGTCTGCCTGTTAGCAACTTTATGGATCTGGTTGAAAATTTCAGGGAAGTTCGGGAATGACACATGGGGCGATTGATTCGATTTTGGGAGTGATCCGGATCACCGTCTGGATCCAGGATTTTTTAAAGAATGCCATCTGTTAGCAACTTCACTCAAATTGGGAGTGATCTGTGGATATGAGCTGCCTTGGCGGAGGTCTGTGCGTTCTAGTTTTTAACAATGTGGCTCTCAGTGAAAAAAGTTTAGACGCCCCTGTATTAAGCTAAAAGGCCTTTTGAAATAGTTGCCTACATAATGCAATATTACCAGTGGAAATCCAAAGTCATCCAGATTTTATTATGGTCCAATAGTCAATCACCATGTATTTCTCATACAAATAGACCCTGTAAAATGTTATTTAGAATGTTCAAAATTCCGGATTGGAGGCGACTGGAGCAAAAGTGAGTTAACTTTAGAAAACAGTAGTGTTTGTGGAGAGACACAGAATAATTCTGAACATACAATGAACAAACTATTGTGGTCTTCAACATTTCTGTAAGTACTGGTCCAGTAAAACGTGAAAATCTAAAAATGTATACTGTATTTGAACTGTTTACTAATGGGTACATTAAATAAACATACACATGAGGCACATTACCTGCATGTGACAGAGTGGCTGGACTTGAAAACCATCTTGATTTGCAATATTTTGTGACTAATGAGAATTTCTCCATTGAAAATATATTATGGTCTTGCCTCCAGTTGCCTCCGTTCCAGAATTTAGAACGACTTTTAACGAGTCTATTCATTTCAATCTTGTAACCTCTGATTTAAATTCATATAGGAGTCTAAACGTAAAGTTATCAAATAGCATTGTGTCACTCCATTCACTCCCTCTCACTATCTCACTCCCTCCTCCTGATTAGGATCAAAGTGTTTCTGTTTCACATATAACCAAAATACAAAGGCCTCAAAATTCCATTGCCAATGCTTAGTCCCACATTCCCGCTGTCATGAGCAAACAAAGATCATTTTTTGGTTAAAGAGAAAGGCATGCGTCTCCCCAACACTCCTCACCTGTCTGTGTTATGGACCACAATAGCAGCACAATCCCAGGCCTGGAGGGAGGTTTATCTTGTCATTATATACAGCTGCAGTTTAAAGTTTATTTTCACAGGACCTCCTCGTTCCTTTGGTCGGACCCAGAAAGATGCAGCGGCTAATCACAGCTGTATTCATGTCGAAATGTCGGACAAAATACAGACCTGACACACTGCTTTGAGACCAACTGAATCAACAAGCAACTGTCAACTGGTCGTCCACAGGGTTCGTGAAAGGACTAGCAACAGAAGACACTAAAACAATGCATTCAAGGCAAAGATTATCGTAGGTCTAACTAGAGCTCAGAGTTGTTTGGGGTAGGGCAAGAATTAGTGAATGTGCAGTCCATGTGAGCTTCTGCCAACTCTGCAGAGGCCCATATAATGTCTCTGTATCTGTCACGGCTGAACGAAAACATGTACACAGTTTGGTTCAACTCTGAAGGTCTCACCAAACACACTACTGTGATTATATTTGTTGTGATTTGTCTCCGCCGTACAGCTTGTGCCAGTTGTTTAGGTGATGAGATGAGGTATACCCAGATTAATCATCACGGTTAGATGTACCAGGGCTAACATATATACACTTCAGCCATGTTACCCGCCTAGGAGTACCTAATAGTGTAAGGGGCGTGGAAACTACAATGAAACAAGCGTAATGCTGAAGTAAGAGTGATTAAATGTACATTAATGATGACTGTTTAATCGATAACTATAAACGCCTCATAAACACCGCTCGGAGCATAGTGTTGACAGTCTGCACAGATCTAGACAGAACTATTGAAGTTTGTATTCTTCATTTAAATCAATGCATGTCTAATCTACATCATCCGTATTCTGAGCAGTGATAGTTGTGTGGTGTTGTTGTAAGGGCCACAAAAGGGCAGAAGATAAAAGCTGATGACAAGGCACTATCGCCTGGATCGAGATGGGGCAGACAAAGTACCCTCTATCGCCTGGATCGAGATGGGGTAGACAAAGTACCCTCTATCGCCTGGATCGAGATGGGGCAGACAAAGTACCCTCTATCGCCTGGATCGAGATTGGGTAGACAAAGTACCCCCAGCCCGCGTAGCTCAGAGCTTTTTCATCATCTCGCTGCGTCTTTGCTCTTTGGGGAAGATGAGAAGTTGGTGGTCTGTGCTTTAAGGCCACAGCCCAAAGAGAAGCAACAGATAAGTCCAGTCGTATTCAAAGAGTTTGTGTGAAGAAGGTACAATCATGGAGCAGGTTAAAAATACAATCTCACGCAATACAAAATATTAAAAATATACAGGTACATTCATGACAAATATTTTATTGAATGACAAAATATATTAATAGTCACTGACCACATCCTCGTGTAAAGAACCAGCTAATGTTACAAACACTTTCTACGGACGTCTTCCCGGATGGTTCTGTTTAACAAAAGCAGGATAACATTTGAGACTTTCCAATGATCTTCAGACAGATGTATGATTGAGCTCTTTGCAAGTTGTAGCCACTATTCTGTATTTATCAAATGCTAATCAGCGCTCATTATATTACTGAGTTGGAAGGAGGTTTCAGAAAAATGCCTCTGTATGACTATATATATATATATATATAACTATATGTTAAATACAATATCAGCTCAAGACTAACCTGGGTGCACTTTGTTTTGAATCATGATTTAGGAGCTAGTATGTTACATAGAGCGTTGTAAGGAGCCTGCATGTGTCAGGATCAAACATGCACTGAGAAAACCCACCTCCAACAAAAATAAACAGAGTGGAGACAGTTATCAGTGTGAGTGTATCAGAGATGTGACGTGTGCTGACTCCACAGCAGCTTCTTCATGTACTGAGACAATACACCAACCAGCTACAGGACAATGATAACAGCAGGAGATTCTGCATCAAAGGAACAATGTAACAGTAACTAATTCCTCTTTGTTGATAATTATTTTGTTAGTTAGTTGACAGAGACTGGTGTGAAGGTTCTTAGCTATCCAGAAAAAAACTGTTCCACATTGCCTGGGGTTGTGAGCTTGGTGTTTGGTGGTGGTAGGAGGGGCAGATTGGCAGCCACGCCTCTGTCAGTGTGCCCCAGGGCAGCTGTGGCTACGCAAGTAGCTTACCACCACCGAGTGTAACTCAAGAGTGAATGAATAATGTCATTGTAAAGCGTCTTTGAGTGTTGGGAAAAGCACTATATAAAACCTATGCATTATTATGATTAGTCATATCGATGAATACTCAGATCAGCTAAAGATCAGATCAGCTAAATTGGCTAAACCCACTGTACCCATATGTTGTTGTCATTTGTAAATAGTAGACGTCAGTATTACACTATTGGTCAAGCGTAACAAGATATAACTCATGGCATAACTCATAGACCCATTTACTGCCAAAGATAATTCACATGCTCACTACAATCACACAATATATTATCATTCTGACAACCTTCACCGTCCTAATATATTATCATGTCATCAGCATGTCTGGAGAACACAGATCCCAAAACAGATCAGAGACAAACAGTGACATTTTCACATGAACCATTTTTCTTTTCCACCACACAGCTCTTCACGATGAGACCCCCGTGAAGCCGTTGATAGCTCCTCACTCTGAGCTGTGGGTTTTTGGCAGCAGAGGCATGTAATTTCCCCTTTTACCGGAGAAGCTACTGTTCACGGCTTGTCCCTGCACGAGGCTCTGCTGCAGCGGGAAACCCCACATCCCCAAAACAGACTGTAGACACTGCAATAAAAATATCGTTTTTCCACACTGGTAATGCATTTGTAGTTTTAATTCACTGTGCTGATGCTGAAATATGCTGTTGGATGGTACCAGGCATTGATTTATTATTTCATCAACGTGTCTTTTACAAGGATTCAATTCACTGACTTCAGAAAGTCTACGAAATCAAAGTCATTATACTGTTTAATTAATTAATTTAAAGGCTGGTTTCATTGATTAACTAATAACTGATCCTGTTTGAGTTGGTTTTCTGTTCTTAGCTGTATCTTAAATTACTTTGCATCCCACAGTTGCAACAGTTAAATAATTTTTTTTTTTGCTTGCTGCACTCAGAACAGATGTGTTTTATAGAGTCGATTGGTGTGTAAAGAGTCCTTCTAATTGAAATATGGCTTCTTCTTTTTTTTCTTCTTCAAAATCAGGACTCAGTTTGAAATTGAATCCACCACCAGATACCTGAACTGCAAAAGCCTACTGCCTACGTACCACCAGGGTTATCAGTGCCAATTACTATTATGAGTGATTACCCTTTGACTACCAAAATGTCCAATAATATCTAACAATTGATTTTCACATTACATTGCTCACCACTCTTGTCAAGACCTGGTTAACTATTTAACCGATAGTTTCTCATTGTCCAGATATAGTCTGAGAAGCAGTGGTTGATCTGTGATGGAACGAGATAAAGACAGACTCTATTTGTCAGTGTGGGCCCCTTAAGCGCCACAGACTCTGATGTCCAATGGTCTTTCTGACATTTTCTCAGCAGTATGAGGTTACATACAACCATAAAGGCATAGCTTTATTGTTGTGGTTTGGTGGCATATACCACTAGCTGCCTGTAAAAGACAATCTTTGGATGGCTTAAAGAATACACCCCTCCAGACCCCTGCGCTCGTCCACTCAAGAACAGTTCAAAAAATACAGTCCAAATCTGGTGAAGGAGCTTTAACCCACAATGCCCCTCTGCTCTGGAACTCCTTGCCACCTATAATGAAAACCAGACTAAAAACCTTGCTATTCTCATGATCTTTTGGTTGATTTTAATATGATTTTTTATCTTGCTTTAGCTATTTTTAGTCATTCTTATTTTATTTTATCTCATGTTTATTGTTGTATATTTATCTTTGCACTTTGCACATTGAATCTATATGAAATGTGCTTTATAAATAAATGTATTATTATTATTATATTGACAAATGCTTGTCCCCAAAAACAGCCAAAATTCTACTGATATCACTGCGATTGGACATGACACTAAACCAAAGAGTAGCTAAAAGTCAACATTTCTCACAGTACTTTTCTATCACACAGTGAAAAAGAACCATTCAATTTCCCATCAGTTTTATAAAAATTGTCTTTTCTGGCGATATATAACACCAAAAACATGCTCACTCATGTCCATGATTACTAACTTTAAACCAAACCATATCTCAGAGCAAAGCAGGAAAGATTATGTTTTGGGCTGCCTGAGTAAAACCAAGTACAATACACTCATGTATTCTCCAGAGCAGTGTGGTCCCTGAGGAAGAAAGGGTTATAGGATCCATGAAAAGGCAGCCATTGTTCATCATCTGCCGCAAACGGCTTCAGTAAAGCTCAGCACTGGACCCATGTGAAAGTGGAGAGTTCTGGTGCATGAGTGAAAAGCACCTGATGCCAAATATAATTGTTGTGAAAAACTATATCTATCTGATCTGAACCAGTGTCTTTTAGCTTGAGTTTCTTCCTCTAAGCTTCAAGAATGTTCAGTTTGACAAGTAGATGAAGAGCTCTTTATGATGCTTCAGTGTCTTTGGGAACCAGGACATGAAATTAATCTGCTTTTAAAAAGTCAATAAAGTCATTGTTTCTGTATTGTATGATCTCATGAAGCTAGAAGTGCAATGTCTTTCAAATGCAGCTCACCCTTTAAGGCACTGGCTGTGCATGCATGATACCAGACTATATTTTTTAAATCAACAATGACACCTTTTGTCATCAGTACACTGTAAGGAACACAGGCTAGTTAATGAGAACAAATCATTTAGATGATTAGCTAATTAATAACAATAACATGTGGTTTGTATCACATCGGTAAAACTGCAGTAATCATCTCTGACAGCAAGATGGCGCCAGTTGAGTGTTTTAAATGGGCTCCATAAACGTAGGTCGGGTGTATTTTTGAGTCTTTGCAAATATAAACGTATTGAGTTCATTTATGGCGATAATAATTTACTCAAAAATTGCTCTGGAAACAAAAAATATTGTTTATTGTCTTCATTAACCTTGAACTACAGGATTAATTCTCACAAGATTAGTTTAATGTGTCGAACATCTAAATCTAAATATTCTGTTTTGGGAAACAATTATAATATTATATAATTATAGGTTCTAAAGTTGCAAAATTGGTATTACATATGACCCCTTTAGTGGATGAATGTGAGAGTATATGTCAGTTACTAATGTATGTCCATTGCCACCCATTCAAGGCCCTTAGTTGCAACCATCACTGAAGCCTCCTGCTCCTTTCTTGTTTAACCGAATATTTGTCTGTTTTCAATCCCTCTCTCTTTGTGCTGAGACCTCTGCAGTGGCCCTTGTCTCTGGCCCGTTGTCTCTGCGGTCGTCCTATAGAAGCCCGTCCAGATGAGACATCTGCAGTGGTCCTTGTCTCTGGCCCGTTGTCTCTGCGGTCGTCCTATAGAAGCCCGTCCAGCTGAGACCTCTGCAGTGGCCCTTGTCTCTGGCCCGTTGCTGCTGCGGTCGTCCTATAGAAGCCCGTCCAGCTGAGACATCTGCAGTGGTCCTTGTCTCTGGCCCGTTGCTGCTGCGGTCCTCCTATAGAAGCCCGTCCAGCTGAACCATCTTTCTTTCAGCACCAGCGTCTACCTCGGTCCCAGATTAAAAACGCCAAAAGGAGCCGACCGTCCCTCCAAACTCATGTCAAAAATGTTTTCAGTCTCGTGGGTAATTTGCGAACCTTTCACTGTTGAGCTCAGAGACACGCAGAGAAATGAAAGAGCCTAAATGACACTGAGTTGTTGGTAGTGACAGATTTCTTGAACGGTGACATGCGATCTCAGAGAAGAGATGTTTTGGCCGAGAATGATGTCTATGGTTGGGGTATAAGCTCGGTGTCGTCTTCCAAACTAGGACTTAGTAAAAACAAATTGACACAAGTCCGAAAGAATGCACAGTCACTTGGGCTGAAACTGATACTGATACTCAGTCAAGGCAGGTGGGATTGAAGGCAGTAAGCTGGTTTTGAAAGGAGACACATTATGGCATTGTATGGGTTGGTTCAGTATGGCACGTTTGGCCCAGGTAAGAGTAAAATATATTTTTGTTAAATTGATCTGTATGACCTGGATGAGTGAGATTCTCCACTGACTTCACAGAGATACAATAAAGTCATAATAATTATTTTGATTTTATCACGACATTGGTTGACTTTATTTTTTTTGTCTTACACAGAAGACTACTCCCATCCTATAAAACCTTTTGAGCTAAGCCCAATGTACAACCAAACTAATGTTTATCAGAAAACACAATCCACGTTCATTTCATTGTCGTGTTAAAAAATTACAATAAAGATCAGCACATACGTCGTAAAAGGGCACAATTCAACAATATTCATAACTTCATAATTAGAGGTGGTACTTCAAAATAATGTTACTCAAGTGAGAGTACCGTTACTTCAAAATAATGTTACTCAAGTAGAAGTAAAAAGTACTCATTCACATAATTACTGGAGTAAGAGTGGAAAAGTACTGGTGAAAAAACTACTCAAGTCCTGAGTAACTGTTTGAGAGTAATGTCAGATTATTGTTTAATTTTGTGGTAATCTGCAAAAAAATGAAAAGATAATGAACAGATTTTGATATTTTCAAAAGATAAACTAAAAACATAAATAATATTTTCAAAAATGAAGGCACAAGGAACAGAATTTCACATCATCACATTTTTCACATAAAGCTGTTCTTACATGACA
>JAVQKC010082554.1:0-11879 GCA_036025475.1 Philypnodon macrostomus | reverse complement strand
AAACAGAGTGCGAAGCACTCACACACAATCACACTTGTCCTATAGACCACAAATCTACAAACCAGCATCATCAAAATCATTCCAAATCAACAAAGTCAATGGGCCAAGCTGATGCGGGGGGGCACTTTGGAGCGTGACGGTGGGTCGCGGAGGCCGGCAGTGGGTGGCCGAGAGCGAGGGCCGTTTGACGCCGCTTGCGGCTTTAATTATTATTATTATTGTCCCACATTGTCCCACATTAACACACTTACAATCCCACATTTTGCCCATTGTCCTCTGGCTCACCTGATCCTGTTATATTTTTCAAAAATCCAACATGGCTGCCAGACATTGTATGTGTAAATATTGCATATTTATGGACTAATGTATGTCGTGTGTTTTTGTGGCTCCAGTTAGACTCCAATAGTGTTTATCAAGAGTATGTGTTTGTTTATTGTGTTGAGTTTCACTTTCGAGACACCATCCTGTTCTCCAGCGTTCCCTTTGAGTGAACAGAAGCGCTTTGTATATATTTATATCTTTGTTTATTAAAATTGTTGATTTTTTTCTGAAATCTTACATTGTGTTCCGTTAAAGAGTAACCAAACCCTTTAAAAAAAAAAAACACCCTTCAGGGTAAACAGTGGTACTGCAGTTCAATTCCAGGTCCTCAGGCTCTGATAGGCTCTAGTGAAAATGAGCATGAGACTGGTTCAATTCTAATGATCTATGGGGCAACAGTAGAAACGGGCATTTAACAAACAACAGTGCACTGTGGAGTTGAGTCCCACTAAAGACTCATTGTGTAGTTTTTAATGATGTTTTTAAAGCTGGCCTGAGACAGTCAACGGCCCCCGCAGGAGCATTCTATTGACTTACTGTCAAGGTGGTAATTCAGGCCCTCATGCAGTCACAGTGTTGAAGGGTGTCGGGTGGGAGTGGGGTGGGTGCGGGTGTGGGCGGTGGAGCAGACATATAGCACTGCTCTGTGAACCATGGAGCCTATGGTCTTCACACTGTTATAGTGACTTCAGTTTTTAGGTCGGAAGGGAACACGGATGTGAATATTGAAGGTAATACTGTGATTTTGATTCGCAGTTTGAACGATATCAGGTAATACCAATATTTTATAAACACGTTTTGGTTTGATTCCTATGTTTTTAAAGGAACTGAATCATCGTTTACAAATAACTTAAGAGAGAGAGGAAACTGAGTAGCCACAGCTGCCCTGGGGCTCACTGACAGAGACGTGGCTGCTGATGAGAACACCACCAAACCCCAATCACACAAACACATTTGTACATGGGCAATGTGTCTTGCCCGGGGACAGAATGCGCTCGGGCGGGGATTCGAACCGGCGACCCTCTGGTTGTTGGACAAACGCTAAGCTTCTCGCTAATACAGCCTGATGTCTGCAGGTTCTTCTGTGTCTGGCTCAAGTCCAGAAGTTTTTAAAAAATTATCAATTGCTTAAAAATGACCCTGTTCTCAGACGTTGAAGCCAGAGCAGGGACTAAAATAAAATATCATTATTATTATATTATTATTTTCCATACATTTACACCACTTTACATCATAGAACGGGGCCAGAGCATTTTTGAAACACTCCAGTCTACAGATTTGTTCGAGTAAATCCTGGGTCCTAGTCCCAATGTGGATGAAAAAACTAAAATATGGGCCATTTCTCAACAGCAGAAATTCTGTAAATGAGTGATTGTAATACGTTTGTTCATTTTTCTGACTTTAGACTCTTCTCCAAAGTTGAACCAGTCCCCCGAATAGAGGATCTACATAACCCCAGTCCCTCTCTCTCCTGGGGGATGCTGTAGTAAATCTCATTGCTTCAGATAAGAGGCAGAGGCAGTGCATTAGCCTGAGCCCAACACTTTAATTACATTGTCAACAGAGAATAATAGTAATTGATTTCTGCTCGTCTTCAAGAGCTCTGCACACACACACACACAAAGGAACAATCACATACACACAAATAAATAATAATAAATGGGACACATGTTCCTAACGTTTACAAAAATGGGAATAAATTGTGAAAGTATATATTTCTTATATTTTTCTCTGGATGTTTTCAGCAGCAATTTCTGTGTATTTGTTCATTTATCTTCTACAGAAATAAATGAGTAACAAGCCAGCTACTATGGGCCTTGGACAGAGTACACCAGTGGCACATTTGTCCAAGGCTGACAGAGACATCAACAGAGGGAACACCATTCGTTCACCATAGGGGCAATTTAGATTCGCCAGTCCTCTTAAGACATCTCTGGATGGGAAGACGATGGAGTACCTCATGGTAACCCAAGAAGAATCTATCAACTACTGTACGTAGCCACAGCTGCCCCTGGGCAGAGTGACAGCAATGTGGCAGCCATACCACAACAATGGCTTCTCCAATCACCACCAATCACACAAACACATCTGGACAAAGTGGGTGAAGTGTCTTGCCCAAGGACGCAGCAGTCTGATTCTAATACAAATTAGCTTTGAAAGTCAATTTATTTTATGTAAACGCCTGTAGAAATGCAACTGCTTCTGATATAGAGAAAGATTGTCTCTGTGTGCTAACTCTGCAACTGTCCACCGCCTTAGGCCCAAAGCAGCTGGAATAGTCAAGTTAGCTTTGGGCACAACACAACAAGAAAATGTAAGACATTTTTGAAGTGTTTTTTGTTAATTGAAAACACAATTTTTGGCATTAGGCAGATGAATTTAGCTTCAGGAAATACAATATCTAAAAAAAACAAATCAGTAGCCACAGGCGCCCTGAGACAGACTGACAGAGAGGTGAAGTACCTTGCCCAAGGACACAATGGTAACATCAAACCTCCAACCCGCTCTACCACGTGTGCCACTGCTGCCCTATAGCCTATAGTCTCGACTCGCAGTAGTTGTAAATGAGCCACAGCGTAATTAATGAAGTCATGGCTGTGAGGCTGTGTGTGAGAGAGTGATAAGAGAGATGTGAGCACACAGGGGTCATTGAGAGACACCCTGAAAGGCTCTGGGTCTGTCCTGGGACACGTGACCGCTGAAGGAAGCTGAGCAACACACAGACACTTCCATGGTGAGTGTGTCCGTGTGTGTTTTGATTGTGCTGTTGAGCTGGCCAGGTCTTTCTGTTGAGTCACACTCTTCAAAGGCTCAAGTCCTTCATCATAGGGCTGCACAATATAGAGCATCATGTTCATATCTGTCCAGCTCGCAGCAATAATGCCAGTCACAATAGTGTTTTTGTCTACTTTTTGGTTTTAAGTTTTGATTTTGAAGTATTTTTGCTTCATTGAACTTGCATCAAATTATTACAAACATATTAATCAACATGGCATTGAGTTTTTCTTACTTTACTGTGCAGCCCTAAACGTACACACTGACACAGGCTTCTGCTTTTGGGCGTATGAGCCTCTATAGACGCTTTTGTCATATGGAATGTTCAAAGTTCCTGAATGGAGGTGGATAGAATAATTCTGAGCATACAATGAAAAAAAACTATTGTGATCTTCAACATTTCTGTGAGGACTTGTCCAGTAAAAATCAAGAATTTTGTTGTTACTGTTACTAATGTGTACATTAAATAAACATACAATGTGAGGTACATTCACTAATGTTTCCTACCCAGGCTCTGGCATCACCTACATGTAGAGACCATCTTCATTTGCAATGTTTTGTGGCTGATGCTAATTTCTCCATTGAAAGTGTATTATGGTCTTGCCTCCAGTTGCTTCCATTACAGAATTTAGAACTTTCTGTTTACAAACATTGAAAGGGTCTATAGCCAGGGCAATTCAAAGTTGTTTGTTTGCACATCAGGTTATTCCTCCAGCTAGGTACATCCTGACCAAGATCCTGGCTCAGAGCTGGAGATGGGTCCCCAGGGGCTGCACTGCCCACTGCGGTTGCTCCAGCGGCACTGAGGGACGGGTCAAATTCAGAGGACACATTTCCCTACGGGGGCTATAAAGTGTGACCTTAACCATAAGACAATCTCATACAAAACAATGAAGAACACAAACAAAAATAGTGTACATAGAAAAAGCCCTATAAATAACATCATCACATTACAGTCACGGCTTTAAGTTACAAAGTGCTTTTCAAACACATTTCAAGCCTTTCTTTTGTCCAGAACAGAACCCACCTGAGCAGACAGTACTTATGTAGAGGACACAGTGGTCGTATATCACAGCTTTAGTCGTTCACTTGAGAGCTTCGACAACGGGACAATGGGCTCTCCTCCTGTTCTCTCCGCCCGCCACAGGACTCATCATCTCGGGAAAAGAGAAAATCTTTAATTGTGTGCACCCTGCTCGCTCAAGTATGCACACAGGCCGTCCTTTCATGTGCTGGTAAACCAACTCAAGATGGATGAGGGCTGTTCCCGGGGCTAACGGGACAATATGAGCACAGAATTAAGAGAAATACTCAAGTCAGTCAGAAAGAGCTGAGCACTTTTATATTTTAAGGAAGTATTTTTGTTGAGCACTTAGATGAACAGATATCCCCTAAAACATATGCATTATAGTAGTGGTCCCAATATCTTTTGAAGTTTAAATGTTGACAGTAGGTCACGAGATGGACCCAATAACTGGATTCCTGTTTTATTGTATTGGTTGTGGTTTGACAGGCTGCATTATGGTTGCCACATCTCCATCAGTCCACCCCAGGCTTCAGAGTTTACCACTTCTCCTCCTCCTCCTCCTCTGTAAGATTGCGTTGCCGAGGAAGGGGCCCCCAGTGACAATCAGTGAGCGTTTTTACCGGAGGCTGTTTTAGCTAATTGTTGAGTATTAATTAACAACAAAAGGGATGATAATAAGCCACGAGTAATCTTGATTTTGGTTTTAAAAGAAATATATTGAATATTTGTATACTAATGACCGACCAAATGTAGGGTGATGTCCTAATGCTTTACTCCTGCTCTACTCGACACATTGATCATTACTGGTTAAACGTTAATAAAAATACTAAGGTACACATATGAATCTAAGCAATTTTAATACAATTGCAATAAGCTATCTTCCATAAGTGCAAATCATTCATTCATTTGTGGTGACGATAACATTCAAAGTATCTAGAGATATAACCAGCTTTCACCTCTACAACAGTAAACATTTGAAGTAAACCAATTCATTATAAAACTGCCATACGTGAAAAACTTAATGGCAGATTTGTTCCTATATACTTGTATATATAGACGTATATAAAAATCTGCCGGCGGGCTGCCCGTTGAATGGGCCTCTCCTAAAGTGTACTTTGGTTTAAAAATCAGACAAAGAGTTTATTTGTGCATTTCATTTTATTAGCAGACATACATGTACGTCCTGATCGATTGTTACAGTAAAAAAGACCTTCCTTCATTCTGTACAGTGGTTGAAGTCACTGCAGACTGTAGGTCAGCTTCCTGTCTCTGAGGCCTAATGTCACCAGCAGTGAACGAGGGTCCTTCCTGTTTTTACGAACCGTGATCTTTCCTTTGAGCTCCTCACCTGAAAAATACAAACAATTAGAAAATGTCAGTGTCTTAACCAACGTCTGTGGAGCTTCACTTTGGACATAAACTAAGATCGACAGCCTTTGGATGTTGTTATATGAACAAAAAGAAACTAAGCAACCCTCATATGAATAACTGCTTCAGGGAGACAAAAGGCAGTAGACAGCTGGCTTTTCTTTCTCTGGCTCTTTCGAAACCTTCGGGTCAAACTAACCCATTTTTGAATTTTTACAAAGAGAAAAATATACATGTTTTTGCCATGAAATTGACTGTGTTTAGTTTATTTTGAGCACACATGCATGCATCTGCTCATGTAGACACTGTCATTATTTGGGCACAATGCCACTTTCTTCACTTACATACATACTTGTAACCACTGTAGACTGTGCCCACGGTCCAGACAGTGGCCTTGTACCACTTTCAAACACCGACATTTTCAGGTACAGAAACCCAACAGTATCTCCGGGCCATTTCTGTTTGTTGTGATTCAGATTTGATATCTTTTTACGCAAACAAGGCAGCACCCACCCCACCCTTAGTTAGTTAGTTAGTTAGTTAGTTAGTTAGTTAGTTAGTTAGTTAGTTAGTTAGTTAGTTAGTTAGTTAGTTAGTTAGTTAGTTAATGATAAATAATGAATACATTGAAGATTTGTGATGCAGCTGTGATATAGACACTAGACACACAAGAGATTATATTATTCACAGTGACAGTATTCTTAACGCTGAAGGAACCAGGCCTCTCTGTTGATAAAATGTTCAATGATCAAACCTCATGAGTTATTGGTGTGTTTCTCTGACTCAGATGAATGTTGGTGGAGTTCAGCTGAGCTCAGGGCTCTGTCTAACGCTCCAGCGCCTTCAGAAATCATGACGAGAGGCAAAGGCATGTGCTGTAATGTATGTTAATGAGGCCGCCATATGTGTGCCGGGACAGATGGGACACACAGAAACACTTACAGTACGGATACACAGCAGCCTGTGATTATGAGCCTTAATGAGACGCATGGAGCCAACAGAAAATAATGATCAACAACAATTGGATTCAAACTGGGCCAAAATTGGAGAGAAATATGGTTAGATAGATTATAGTTTCAGTTTCTGCACATAATTAAAAAGGTACTCTATTCAACGTATACAATGTTGTGCAAAAACACCTGAAACACTGCAAATACCTTGGGATAACCTGCAGAAGCTGGAAGAAGTGTCTGGGGAGGGGGAAGTTATTGCATCTTTGCTTAGACTGCTGACCCTGCACCCCGGTCCCAAGTAAGCGGTGCAATTTTATCAATGGCTTTTTGTTACTTTCAACCCTCAGACAAACAGACTGGACTGAAATATATTACTGTGATTCAGTAAATGTCAGCGTCCACAGAAACTCCTAATGGAATAGTGCTCAGTGTGTTGGACCCAGAGAAAAAGGCTGGAAAAGGTCAGAGCAGTCACTAATAAACTTTAATAACCTTTAATGAACTCCAGGCTAACACAAGAGGGACTCAAGACTTAGTGGAAACGCTTCACACAAAACCTTTATAGAGTTTGAAGTTAAACTCATGGATATGATAAGATCAGGATGAGGTACAGCCCCCTCCTGCTTTGATTGCAATTTGCGTAGTGGCCGTTCGGTGGTACTGCAGCGAGGAAATCCCCCGGGCCCATTGACCGCAATGTAAAAATAAACCCCCAGTGCCCAGCTGTGGCGTTTATGATCCATTTTCACATTACATACTTTTTCTCTGTTTAAAATCCCCATATATGTGACATCCCACCTTCCCCCCTACCACTGTCTCTTAAAGGAAAGTCATCAAGGCAGTACTATTAACAGAGATAGTTAAATCTATAGACTTTAAACTTTAAAGTGAATGTTCAAAGCTCCAGAATGGAGGCGACTGGAGCAAAAGTGAGTTAACTTTACAAAAAAAAATTCTGAGCATACAATGAAAAATAAATACTGTGGTCATCAACATTTCTGTAAGGACATGTGTTAGAATTCTGCCACTAACCAACACTAACTGTTACTAATGTGTACAGTAAATAAACATACAATGTGAGGTACATTCACTAATGTTTCCTACCCAGGCTCTGACATCACCTACATGTAGAGAGTGGTTGGCATTCATCAAAACCATCTTAATTTGCAATATTTTGTGGCTAATTTCTCCATTGAAAATGTATTATGGTCTTGCCTCCAGTTGCCTACATTCAGGAATTTCAGTTTTGGTTTACAAACATCTGAAAGGGCCTATTGAATGTGTATTAAAACGATCTTCAGGTCAAACCATCAAAGCTTTAATGTCAGTGAGAACAGTTATGGTTTTAAAATCATGTTCATTTTACACCATTGTTTTCCATTAGTGTGGACGCAGCTAGAGTCCAGTTGTAATCAGTCAAAACGGCGGTCTCCTAGCACAGACCCCACCGCGTGACGCTTGGGGAGAGAAAGAGTTAACCATGTGTGGAAATGAGCGTGGGGCGTTCGCTGCCACCTCGTACATCACGCCGCTGCCATTAAGCAAAACAAAGCCTGCAGAAACAACGCTGTGTCCATGAAATTACACAGAGCACTGGCATTAGAAATTCATTGAGGTGCCGTAATGTGTAACCACACCACACCACACACCGAAAAAACACTTCAGATCAACCTATGGGCGGCCTTTGAAGAGTTGAGAATGAGAAAAGATAAGGGTTGAACAGAAAAAAATCATTTTTCACAAGTTTCAATTTATTTGTTTACTTTTAGATGATTGCATTGATGAAAACAATGAAGTAGATGCATGTTCCTTTAGTTCCCTCACTGACGGCCATGTGCACTTCAAAAACTGAAAATGTGTTTTCAGCTACTGAGAAGGACAGTGCATCAGCATATAGAATAACTCAAACTCAAATGCGAGAATTTAAACAAAAAATGGGTATTTTATCGCTGAGAAAACAACATTTATCATGGTCACATGCGCAAAAAAGGCAGGCTGTCGTCGTGAATGCTCAAGAACCCACTAAACTTAACTCATTTGATCCATTACTGGCCCCTTGTCTAGAGTTAGCATCTTTAGTCATTAAAAAGAATCTGTGCCAATGTGTGAAATATGTGATTTGCTGTGGTGACACTTGAATTGAAGAGAACAGCCATGTATATGACCGATCAAAATGGCCGACTTCCGTATCGCAGGCCTTCATCTTTACTTCATCTCCATTTGAGTTTATCCCACAACAGCAGCAGCGGAGAAATGGGGCATATATTCCACTGTGCTGTAGTGAATTATAGTTGGACGGAAGCCTACAGTGATGTCCGACAGCTCAAGGACCTTCAGCCTCGAGGGTGGGGGGTGTCCAGGTGAGGGAGGGGCAGCTGTATTTTGAATAATGGTGAAGTGACTCAGTGTTTTGTGGGGGCAGGGACAAAACAATCCAATGGGAGCAGTTCATTGGACTCCGCCCATATTTCCGTTCCACTGCAGAGAGATAATTTACTGTGACTTGGACTTGGACTCTTGGAGTGGAAAACTACAGAAGAAAAAGGCAGGAGTGTTTAGGGCTGGGTATCGAATAACAAAACCTCCATTTTAATACCTGGTGGGACCCCAATAATTAAAATCAATAATAGAATTAATGTCCTCAAAGACTCAAAAAATGAGAGTTTATTATTTTTATTTATATGTGGATGATGCTAATTCTGATTTAGACCTTGAATAGACCTGGTTAAGTCCTATGTTAATTATGGTTAAATCTGGTTTGAGAACAACTGGTCCAGGAGGTACAGAAGGGTCCTTAATATAACCATCACTCATCTCCTTCTCCACATTGAGAGGAGTCAGCTGAGGTGGCTCGGGCATCTGGTTCGGATGCCCCCTGGACATTCCCCCGGGAGGTGTTTCAGGCAGGTCCCACCCGAAGGAGGCCCCGGGGAAGACCCAGGACACGCTGGAGGGACCATGTCTCTCGGCTGGTCTGGGAACACCTCGGGATTCCTCCGGAAGAGCTGGGGGAAGTGTCTGGGGAGTAGGAAGTCTGGGCGTCCCTGCTTAGACTGCTGCCTCCGCGACCCGGCCCCGGGAAAGCGGAAGAAGATGGATGGAATCATCTCCTTCTCCTTTATTATGTTAGGGGATGACTAGAGGCTATCCTTGCAACTATGGGCCTTAAGTGGGGTACACCCAGGACAGTGGCCGGTCACTCACAGTGCAGACAGAGAGACATCAATTCACCCATGTAGAATTACGGTATATGGTATTTTTTATATGTTGAATGTGACTTCTTAAAAAAAGTGACCGATGAAAGATCTGTATTGAAAACAGGTGAGCACTTAAAGAACAAGTCTCTGTCTCAATCAATGACTTGAAATGTCCAATCAATACAATCGGGCTTCTCTTATTGGTCTCCATACCCCACCCCTTCTGTAGAATCTCCCACCATAGTCTCTCTTTAAAAATATGCATGACCTGGTTGTATCCGCTGAAGATTACAAATGTAAAAATGTGCTAAAGGCAGAGTCCTCCTTTTCGATTTCTCAGTCACACAGACACATCGGAGCGTGACAAATGATGCGTTGTTGTAATTTATTACGCTGGGGTTGCGGATGTTGTGTTCAAGCTCGCTGCGTGGCTCCTCTCCCAGCGAGGAAACGCTCGGCCTCACAGTTAATTATCGCCAGCACTAACGTACAAACACATCAAATAGAATTCAGTCTGGACCAGAGATAAATCACCCACGACAGAGAAGGTATTAGAGAGAAGAAATGGATGTTTATCAAGGCTGCAGCCGGGATTCAGCAACGGGACAAACTCAAGAAAGCTTTTATAACATCATATAAAGAGGCCCTATTATGCTAAGTTTGGTTTTATGTAATCCTGTATGCTGAGGCGCTGACTGTCTCAGAACACTTCACCTTTCCAAGTGGATGGCTGAAAAAACCTAAGCCTGTTTTGCATTTGGAGTATTGATGAGGGGGTGTGGTCAGCAGAGGGAAACAGGTCCTTAAGGCTAAATCTGAGCTTTTTAGTGGAGAGAAACCAAAATGAGAGCTCACTAAAAGAAAGCCCTTCCAATGAATACCTTATTTTTTAGATTTTAAAACGTAAAATGGAAAGCCAGAGCGGAACAGAACTAACTCAAAGAATTTCAAAAAGTCACAGTATGGCTGAAAGTGACCGCCAACTCCAGGTGTCTCAGCAGGGCCGGAAACATCATCAAAGACAGCACTCACTCGGGACATGAACTGTTGGTCCTCCTCCTTTCAGAAAAAGATACAGGACCTTGAAAAGCTGAAGTAATATTTAAAAACAGCTTTTATCCCTGGGCAAGCCAGACTCTCCGCTGTACCAAAAGTCTGGTGACTCACTCGCGTCAATCGATTTCTCGGGGCGGGGCGAACAGCGCGGAGTAATCTAATCAGAAAAGTGGCAAGACAGCCTACATTGGGTGGAAAATAACAAATGGAGATAAACGGTAGAGTTAAATCAACATCGCTCAATAAAGAGATCACTGACCTGTGTCGTCTCTGTGAAAACCTACGTAACCTCCGTAATGAAAAACTTTTGCTACTTCCGTGAGCCATCTTGAATGTTTTGGAGAAGCAAGCGTCACTGGAGATCCACCAATCAGACTGCCCGGAGAATTTTGCTTAATTTTGCTTCGCTCTGTATAGAATACGGCAGCTCCAAGGAGTGAACTGAGGTTAGCTTAGCTCTCACTTAGCTCTGCTTTAGCATGAGGTACAGCTGTGTGAGAAAATACAGCTGCTTTGGGCCTAAGGTGGAGAAATCTTGGACAATTGCCAGGTAGTCACATCATTGTTATTTGGAAGACATTCACTTACTATGGGATGTTTAATTCACCAGTACATCTGATTGGAGCAAAGATAACAAAATGCTGATGCCATTAAACGATTGATATACCATGGCATTCACGCAGTGGCCACTTGTACATGATAAACTTGCCCCGATGTGGTCCTCAGGTAGGCCTTGTACATGATAAACTTGCCCCGATGTGGTCCTCAGGTAGGTCTTGTACATGATAAACTTGCCCCGATGTGATCCTCAGGTAGGTCTTGTACATGATCAACTTGCCCCGATGTGGTCCTCAGGTAGGTCTTGTACATGATCAACTTGCCCCGATGTGGTCCTCAGGTAGGTCTTGTACGTGATAAACTTGCCCCGATGTGGTCTTCAGGTAGGTCTTGTACATGATAAACTTGCCCCGATGTGGTCTTCAGGTAGGTCTTGTACATGATAAACTTGCCCTGATGTGGTCTTCAGGTAGGTCTTGTACATGATAAACTTGCCCCGATGTGGTCCTCAGGTAGGTCTTGTACATGATCAACTTGCCCCGATGTGGTCTTCTGGTAGGCCTTGTACATGATAAACTTGCCCCGATGTGGTCCTCAGGTAGGTCTTGTACATGATAAACTTGC
>JAVQKC010082526.1:0-15931 GCA_036025475.1 Philypnodon macrostomus | reverse complement strand
ACCCTTAGAAATCACACAATGTCTGATTAAGGTGCACGTTGGTAACAGTTGTAGCAGACGTATGGGGCCGTTTCGCCGATATACACCTTGCTGTCGGGGACGACAGCACAGGCCTAGTTTCTCAACATTTATCGTCTCTTAATGGCTTTTGGATTATTTCAAATGTTAAAATTTACATTTACTGACTTTTATATGAACTATAAAATCTCACTGCCCGTTCAAAAACACTCAGAATGAATGCATCTTGTTGGAGTGATAAAAGGTGATACTTGTCGTTTTCTTCTCAGCATAAGTCACTAATGTAACAGACCCATCCTACACAAGAACACTTGTTGCTATTTTTACACCAGCCTCACCCACACACACAGACACACACCAACACACACCAACAGACACACCAACAGACACAGAGACACGCAGGTCTTTTTCCATCGTAAGTGTCAGAACATGCAGCAGATCCCACCACTTCAACCTGCCCTCTCAACATGTTCACATCCTCTTAGTAATGAAGTAACTGAAGTAAATGAAGATTATCAAAGAACACAGTGACCCTTTACACACATTACAAAATGACTGACTGTTCTCCTCAATGACAATATACAGTACAAGTCTTGACATCACTATTTTTACTAAAAGACTAGACTAGAAATAAACCAGATCTAAACCAGGACTAAAGTCTAAACCAGGTCTCAACCAGGACTAAAGTCTAAACCAGGTCTCAACCAGGACTAAAGTCTAAACCAGGTCTCAACCAGGTCTCAACCAGGACTAAATTGGGACTAAAGTTCTAGGACTAAACTTACATTCTAAACCAGGTTTAAACTAGGACCACATTCTAAAACTGGTCTAAATGGGGGTCTAAACAAGGACTTAAACCAGATATACAGAACCATAATACAGTGAATCTCAACTTGTAACAAACACAAATTTTGCCACATCCACAATTGTTCTAAAAAAAAAAAAACACTGCCAGTACTTCATTATCTCAGTGACTTATTTCTTAGCACATGAAAGCATTTAAAGGCAATACATTTGAATGTTCTGCCCACAGGGTGTAAAACTATCAAAGCATCTTTATCTTTCCATAACACACGGTGCATTTATAAGCTCCATAAATTTTACATGCGGCTCGTATCTGCCTGTGATTGGGCTGTCATTGAGTTGTCCTAAACTGGCACCACAAGCAAGTGCCCAAGAGGACTTTTAAAGTGAAAAGTGGCCTGGCTGGCTCAACAGTGCAGCAGCAAAAATAAACTCAAGCCAAGAATAATCTATAATGCTTGGATTACAGTCAAATCTATTGTTTTTTTTTCCATTTAATTCAGATTAATTGGAAAGTTTTAAATCCTCCATAAAGACACATTAGATGCTGGAGTAGTATTAACTTTTTAAGAAGATGGACAATGGTTTGGCCAACTCATTTTGATTCTCTGGTAGCATATATGGTTTCTGTTAGCATTACTAGCTACACTACCTGGGTTTCTTAGTTACAGTTTTTTTATTAGCCATTCATCCATTCATCTATTGACTTACATGGTTTGTTGTTGCTTTTCAAAACCATACTATTCTGCCAGTTCTAAACCAAACCAATGACACTACAATCATTTGGATGAAGTTAAAATGTGTCTGTGGCATTCTGTTTGTAAAGTCGTCTCCAGAACAGGATGTTTTTCTTCCCCATTATCCATTTACTCTTCTCACAAAGATATGCTAATTTAACATTTCCTTTTCCTGCAGTTTCTCAAACAATGACTGCACTGTCCTCAGAAATAGTCAACCGATTGGGCAGTAAATACTGTCTCTGCAGTAAGCTTCTAAATAGCTTACAATGTAACAATTAATTATTTGCAGTCTTTGTTTGAATACAAATTAATGAGTTTATATTATTTTAATAGTTTTCTCCAGATGGGGAAGTAATGGATCAAAAAATGAATGTTTTGTGGATGTTAGGAAATGCTAACGTTGCAGGAGCTGGTTTTTGTTGACGCCTACCTTTTGACAGACTGATGGCAGCCCTATCACATCATCACAATCCCACTAACACATACATACAGTACGTATATAGACCCTTTATTTGTAAACATTATTAAAAGTTTTCTGTATGAAGAAATGGGAGGAATCAGTTAATTTTACAAGTACTTGTGTAGATGACCACAAGCCATTGCCAGTGTATTCTAAACACAAATAAAACTGTCAGTAGCTTTGTTTATGTTTTCCAACCAGCCTCTGACATTACTCATGTGTAGCCTATAGTTGCCATGTTGTCAGTTGCTAAAACCACATTGTTTATTCATGCTTTGCGATAATTGATTGCTAACTCTTATTTTTCTATTGAAATAGGCATTATAGTTTGTTTCATTTCCAAGTACACTTTTTAGAATGTTTACAAATAGAAAAAGTATCATTTGTCAAGTCACGACTCGACTAGATTACTGCAACCAGAGACGGCGCTACCATTGGGCAAAAGTAGGTTGTTGGGGCCCCAAGCTTCCAGGGCCCCATAAATTAATCATAAAATATTTATTAAATCTAATCTTGTAAAAAAGCATTACAAAGTCAATACGCCTGTCCAGTTACCCCTTTCCCCTTATGGTTAAACATTCGGATATTGTGGTTGAATTTTTTTTAGGTGAGCCCACAAATCGCAAAATTCACCACTGACTGCAATAGCCACTCTCACTGGTTGCCTGTTCATTTTAGAATTCATTTTAAGATTTTTAATTACTTTTAAATGTTTAAACAGTTTTGCTCCATCTCATTTATCTGAACTGGACCAGATCTCAGGGACTGCTAACTGGAGCTGATCTGCCGACCTAAGTCCAACCGGAAACTCTGGTGATCGTTCTTTTCTGTCGTTGCTCCAAAACTATGGAAATCTATTGAAATCAGTTCACTTCCTGTTTTTAAGGAATTTTTGAAAATTTTCCAGTTGTACTCGGAGGTCAGGATTTCTGAGTTGTAAAAATCAACTGAACGGTCCTTGATGTGGCAATTCCTACTTGGAATCTCGGGGCAGCTCATCGGGGCAGCTCATCGGGGCAGCTCATCGGGGCATCTCCGAGATGAAAGATCCAACATGGCAGTGCCCTTCTTTTCTACAAGAAAATATAACTATTAAATGAACTTGTTTTAATTTGATATGAGCCATTCACTATGACCGCCTGATACCCGTTGGCATGATGCTGTGATGTATTTGTTACAAAATATGCCAAAATTCCTGTTGTTGCTAATCCTGCTAACTGCTAAATGAAGCTATTAACGTAATAGATTTGTTTATTTCTGAGTTAACAACTGGAGCACTTCAACTCGGAGATTAGGGAACTGGAACGCAGCATTGCTCTCTAGCTTTGAATCCAGTTCTTCTTATTGCCTTTAGGATTATGTGTGTGTATATGTGTGTATATATATAGATTTTTTTTTTAAACGCTGTGCTTTTATTGTTCTTGGCGTGTTTTTGTTTTTCAGCTATTGACTATGTACAGCATTTTGGCCTGCTGCAAAAGTGCTTTATGAATAAATTTGATTTGATCTACAGGTCAAGTGTCTTAGCCAAGGACACACAACAGTATGGACAGTATGAATCGGAGGGCTTAGACTTGCTCTATCTCCCGAGCCATTGTGAGCCACCCTTGCTATCGTCTTGGCACCAAACACCATAGCAACAAAATGTTTCATAAGAACAGCTATTTTAGATAGCCTTTTCCACAATACGATAATAAAGGGGTTTTTTTCTCCACGTAGTGCAAACAATAACCCCTGGAAAACATTATATTCTGTTCAATCTTAGGTCGGGGAAGCATATAACTAATCAGACTAATCAAGTTCATTTTTGTAATATTGCTTTTGATTCTTCAGGAACATTTCCACCAGAGGCTTTCGCTGCTGGTATAGTACATAATCCTCACCATGATAAAGCGGCACAGACAGGCACATCAAAGTGGTGCAGCCAAACACCCCTCTGGGCTCAATGAGGTGGAGGCCAACACTGCAGACTAAATGAACTGAGCAATAAACCAGGGATATGGGCGATGCATGGGGATACATATGGTGAAGCTACTTTGTCCAAGGTATGACATCACCTCCTCCACCCCCTTGTTGCGCCTACGCTGACTGGGCCAAAAAAAGACTCTTCATTCACTGACAGAAGATAACACTGAGGCATCCAGGCATAAGAGGGTAAATATAGGATGTTAAGAAGCAGTTGTCAAAGCTAAAACACTAAGTACCATTTTAATTAGGTCTAAACCTAAGTAATTCAAGACTGATAAGAACACAATATGGACAAAACAAAACATGTCTAAAGCAGAACTAAGAATGCTGAAATATGCATCAATGCCTACAGACAAAACAGAAATCCAAATATAAACTGAGTCTAAACCAGGCCTAGAAATCTAGTAATCTAGGAGTTAACTGGGACTACATCAGATTTAAATCCCAATCACGTCTAAACCAGGATGAAAGTCAATTAAACGGTGCCTAAATCAAAACAAAGCCATAGCTCTCACATTTCAATTCAATTGCCAACCAAAGTGGACTGCAAACTGTCTCTATAACAAGACGTTCAGTGCAAAGTACCTACAGTTTGAGAACAGTGTAATGGATACTGTCTATAAAGGTACACTTGACTTTGGGAATGCCTGGTGTAGGACTGCACGATGTTACGTAAATATATTGTTTAGCACACATCACAAAACAGAATATCAACCAAAAAAATTATTCTACAGTCCTCTTGATTGAAATTAAGAGTATTAAGTACCTTGAGCCTGTAATCAAATAAATTATGATAAAATAATTACAACTCTAAATTACCCTGATTCCTAATTCATATCGTTATATGAATAATGCAATTAGAAAGCTGAATTGCCATTATTAATATAGACCTAGATTTATTAGGACTAGTGAGTCTTTATCACATCGTTATCTGATATGCAGCCCTATAGTAACCATCACTAAAGAATATATGGAGTCGTAAGACCAGGAGTACTCTGCAGTGATTCAATCCAAAATGTCTGATCTCAATTTTATCAGAGGCACAGCTGCAGCGACTATTCAAGCTACTTGCTTCCCACATACTTCCCACATACATTATATAAACACAGGAGAATGAGTTACCTAATGCAGACAGGTCAGAGGAGGGCAACTGCAAAACAAAGCAAACAAAGTGGTTTTACAATCAGGCGGAATGATTTGTTTATTTACTAATTTTCTTCCCATTGTTAGTGGTAAAAGTAGAGCCAATCAAAGCAACTGTGGGCCTTAGGCAGGACAGACCCTAGACAATGGACTGACAGAGACCTATAAACAGACAAACATTCTTGCTCACATTCATTCACTTGGGAATGGAGGAAGCTGAGGAGGACCCACAGTAACACAGGGAGGACATGCAGACTTCACCCAGAGTGATTGTGTGTCAGCTAGTTCAAGAATCATACATCAGGAGGACTAATTGCTTAACCTGGTGGGCATGGGGATGTTTATAATGACACACAAATCTCAAAGAACCTTTCAACTTTACTGCAGCGCTTCAAAACAAGGTCAGCAATATTATTTATTGGTCAGGAAAATTTGTGTACTGAATGTCCTTGTGGTCACAGTTTAACAAAAGCATCTATCGTGAAAAAAAAAACTGCTACAAGGGCTCATTAAAACCGAGCTTTGGTCTCATATGTACCTCCACTGAGAGTGCATGCAAACAGTGAAATAATTCATTTCCAACACTAATCTGTTTGTGCCTGTTGTCTGCAAACCTTCCCACTTAACGATTCATCCATACATCTAGGGCATTGTTAAGCTTATTTTAGTGTAGCTACAGTCCAATTACAATGTTTCACAGTCCCACAAAAACATTAACCAGGTCTAAACAAGGATTTATCCATGTAGGACTAATGCAGTGGTTCTCAAACTACCACTGCTCACTAGTGGTACTGCAGTTATTTTTAGTTTTATTGAAGAGACTTTTGCAGTGCAAGTCTCTGATAAGGGACTGAATTTGATCTGGTCTAGACATGAAGTCCTGGTACATTTTGATTTAAACTGGTGTATTCCTTGTTTAAACCTGGTGTAGACCTGTTTAAGACCTGGTTACATCCTGATGGAACCTGATTTGGACTGTTTCCCTCAAACTACATTCTTCTTTCAGTCTATAGGGGGCACTATAGAGGTTACTGGCATCATATTGGTCAGATGTGTTCAGGGCTGGGGGATAATTTGGTGTTCCAGGTTTGAGCCTAATCGGGCAAAGTGTGTTCAAGTTAGAGGCTGTCAAATATACTTGCCTTCCCAGTTTCAATCTGTTGGGTACAATATGGAGAGTCACTGTACCAAAGTTCATTGCTCTCTGCCAAAGTGTGTCCAGAGTCCCATAGGGATCAAAAACATGGCGGGCGCTATAGAGGCATTCTTTATTTGACACATTAAATATACACAAAATATTAATCGTCGAAGTACCAAACTCATTCCAGTTCAGCGACTTCATGATATGTAACTATCTAGAAAAGTTTTTTCATTTAATGCGTTCACAGTTTTTGCCAGTAATGAATTCATTACTTAATTAATATTCATCATAGAAGTATCAAAATGCAGTTCGGCATCTTCATGAAATGGACCTGTGTTTAAAACTTGAAACTGATCCGGCAATTCGTTTTTTGAGTTACCGCATCCACGTGTAGGATCTGCGGACACGGTCGATGACTCGTTTTGCTGATGTAAATATGGAATAAATACCATGAAGATAGTATAGTGTCTCTAAAGTATATTTTCCAAAAACCAACATGTTTTCTTATATGAAAAACACAGTCAGCATTGAGCATTCTGTCTGGACAACTTTAAATACTTTAAGAGTTAACAACACCAGATTCTTAAAATATGAAAGATGATACTTTAAACCTCAGTAAAGCAGTGTCCATCCCTTATGTCCTGAGGCCAAAGAACAGCATTATCAGGCTACAACACCTCTGGAGAATTTCAGAATTTCCAATTTCTCCATCCTCTACAATCACCAATGTTTTGCCCTGAGAACCTGAATTATAAGCTAGTGAGCAGCTGCAGAGACAGTCAGATCGCACATATAGTAGGATTCTTTCCTTTGATGTACTGCTGTGTCATTTGAACAACTAACACAGCCCATCCCAGCAACTATGGGCCTTAAGTGGTGTACACCCAGTGGCACAGGGCAAAGACATATGCAAACAATCAATCGATCTATATTCACTTCAGTTAGTCACCAATTCCTCATGTGATGTCTCTGGATGTTGGGAGAAAGCAGGAGTACCCGGAGAAAACCACGGTAACACAGAAAAGACATGTAGACTCTACCCATAATGTAGATTTTCACAATCACCAATGTGTTGCCTTAAAGACTTGAATTATAGGCAACTAGCTGGAAAAACATAGGCACATACGCTGGTTTCTGTAGGATTTCAATAAAAAACGAGGCATATCCAAACAACTATGGGCCTTAGGTGGGGGGTACATCCTGGACAGTGGTCAGTCAGTTAGTTGCAGGGCTGACACAAACACATCCACCAATTATTCTAATATTCATTCACTAGGGGCAACTAGAATCATTTTGGGTAAATTGTTTTATATGGTGAAAGGAAGCCTGAGTACATAGTGAACAACCCACGACAAGAAAGGGAGGACATGCAGACTCCGTTTGCCTAATTTTTAAGCAGGAGCTTGATAGACAATTGGATGACACATACTGTACGCTGCTTACTAGGATTCTCTCTTCAGACGTCCTGCTGTGCCATTTCTATTTGGATAAAACCAAGCTGTCGCTTAAATGTAAGTAGAACAACAAACACCCACACAGACAGGGTGTTATCAGACTGCAGACACTGAGTCCACTTTGTTTGGTGATAAGAGACGTCTGCTCCTGTCTGCCCAATGTTCCCAAGTGTCTACGACAAGCTTTTGTAATAGCACAGGGGTAGTTAGAGCAGCCACATTGAAATAGTCTGCATACATAAAATAACATTTAATAAGCTCAAGCGTTTTGTCTCACGCCTCAGATGGCCTGTGGGGAAATGTGACAAGGATCTGATTTTGAGCTTTGTGTCTTTTCTATTTCAATTTATCAGTCGATTGAACCAAGTCTAGTGGAAACCAGTGAACAGTTAAGATTTGATCATTAATTAATATACTCATCTTCTGTCATGGGTGACTGTATAATGCAGTAAATACGGCCTTAGGCAGATGTACACCCTGCAGACTGCACCGCAGAGAGATTGTGTGTTGGCTGGGCTGAGGATTGTACCCACAACCATCTTGCTACACTAAACTTTGATTTATTATATATTTTATTTATCATTTTGAATGTAGCTTTATTGTATTGTGCCATGTTTTCTTGTGTGTGACCCGCTGGCTGTTTATTTGGCTACATTGTCCTAAGTGTTATTTTCTTCTCACCAGAGGCAGCTGTGTCTAATCCTGAGTCAGTTTAGCTGAGCAGTTTTTCCATGCTTTCTGTCTTGCCTCAAAACCCAGTTGTGCTTCACTGAACAGTAGCACTATGCTTCTGGGCTCTCAATGCACACTGGTGCTGACCGCAGACAAATGGGACACTCCAATGCCAACTCTATAAAAATTACCCACAGTACATGGCCTGAGATGATCCTAAAAATAAATTCCTATTAAAACCAACAGTCTGTCATGTGGTTTCCCCTCTGCGTATCTCTTTGACAGTGTGCTAACAAAGATCTAGCAGTTTGTTTGGCATCCCGACCTCAATTGCAATTCTTTTCCCCATAACGTCTTGTCAAAATAGCAAGTGCTTGACAGTGTATCACAGATTAAAGTGCCTCTTTATTACTTGGAGGAAACACTGACACAAAAAATGAGTCAATCAAATAGTTTTTTTTTAATCTCTGAAGTGTTTACAGTGATTTTATTTTGCCTTTATACATTTTTATTTTGTACAGTGGTAACAGGTTGTAAAAATAATTTCCTGAGCTGAAACACAGAAGAGAGATATAATCGGACAAGACGAAAAGAACAGCCTTTTAAACATGAGAGAATTCTGCAAAATGCCAACGGCTCAAGTCACACAGTTCATGCAATTAACACATAAAAGACACACATGAATCAGACCCACACAGCGCTTAGCTGATAACAAAAAATGCCGTATGTATGCATTTATAACTGACCATAAAATTACATTTTCACATGTAATACTCTGTTTTTCTTCCGTCGCATTCATTTTTGCGATGTGAATTTGAAAGGATATATATGTAAATTTGTTCCCCCATGGATTAGCATTTCACATTTTGTAAGTTAAATATATTTTTATTTTTTTATTGTTCTCATTTTTGGAAGTTGCTTTCTCTCAGCTGATTTTTAGATTAGGTACATACCCTTTAAAGCGCTTTTCCGCTGGTGACCAAGTCCACTTCACGTCAGCCAACGCAAACAGTGGAAAGTAGTTCCAAGGTGAGGTTTCTTGACCTATCTATGTAGAAACGTGTTTTCAGCTCTTGAGAAGATCAGCTCCTCCCCATACAGGATTTCTCAAACGTGAATGAAACAAAATACAATATAAGGAAGTTAGCTTAATAGGGTCCCTTTAAACTCAAATGAATCATTGTTGCTATTCAAATACACACATATCAACTGGAGTACAGAGATGAATACAAAGTATAAACCTAGTTAAACAACACTTGGCTAATGATTACAAAAGAACATTATGTTGAGATTATGAAACATCTTTTTTCTATATTTGTGGAGGATCATTATTCATGCTTGGTTTCACACACAGTATCTTACACAGCAAGTAAACATACCACAGCTGTGAAAAAGTGTTTGTTGGAAAACAATATAATCTGTGGAGCCTGGTAGCAGTCCTCTCTGCTGCAGAATAACTTCATGATTTTCACTTGAAAAGCACCCGAAGCATGCAGTGTGCTACCTCTATGCTATTTATTTTTTCAATTTCTTTCCTACAGATGCATGTGCACATATCTATGCTGGCTTTTTCTCTGTGGCCCATTGCTTCTTTTATGGGCATTGATGTGAAAAGATGTGTCCATTCTGTGCTGATAAACACACACACCTTGGCTATCAATTTGATGCATCAAATGAATGCATTTTACTATTGTCCAATATGCTAACAGTGCCACCAAACCTTCTGCTCTATCAAGTTATGGTCAGATTTTTATACAAATTTCAAGAAAAGGTAAGTCATAAATAAAGGAACAACTATGTGTATTCTGTACCATTGTCAGATATAGTAATGACTCCAGTCACAAGGGAATTGTGTGAACCATGTAATGTCTGATTCTGCTGAACTGTGGGTCACCTCAGGGCTCGGTCCTTGGACCGATCCTGTTTCTGCTGTATTTGCGCCCTCTAGGCTTGATTATCCAAAAGTTTAGCGATGTCTCATATAATTTTATTGCAGATGATATCCAGCTTTACAGCTTTTTAAGACTTCCGAGGCCCTTTAACAAACTGCCTATCCAAAATAAAGCAGTGGTTGGGTGAAAACTGCCTACAGCTCTATTCAGTAAAAAACAGAGCATTTCTTTGCCATTGGATTACTGTAACAGTCTGTTCACCTGTCTAAATAAAAAGGAATTGTCTCGTTTACAGCTGGTACACATCACCCCTGTTCTAAAGTCTCTTCATTGGTTCCCTGTCTCACACAGTGCAAATTTGAAAACTCTGACATTCAGGGCAGTGCATGGGCAAGTGCCTTCCCTATATCTGACCTGATCCAGCCCTATAACTTGGTGGTCAGCCTGAGATCCTCTGAACAAATCTATTAATGGTCCCCCGCACCCGCTTCAAGACTTGAAGAGACAGATCCTTTTACGCTGTTGTGCTCAAACTGTGGAATGATCTGCCACTCCACCTGCACTCACTGGACTCTGTAGATGCTGTTAAAAAGCAACTTAAGACATTCTTAAGACAAGAGTTTGGGACTTGGGGCTGCTGTGACCAACTGTTTTGTTATACTGTGTTGATCTGTGTGTACTTTATCATTATGTTTATTATGTCTTTTATTGTGAAACACTTTGTGCTATAGAAATAAAACATATTTATTTACAAAATAAAGGTTGCTTAATATCTTTGAGAAACATGATTTATACCAAATAAAAATTGCAGTGAGAGAATGTAGTCTATTTGTCATACACAGTGAATATGGCAGACTAGGAGACTGCTACAAGTATTTGAGGTACTTTCCTGTGCATACATAGTTTTTCCTGATGTATGTATGTTACAGAAACTGTAAAAAAAAAGTGAATCATTTTTTACCCTGAAGTTGCTTTATATCTATGGCTACACTGTAGGTTAAAGGTGTTGTTAAGGATGACTGAATTAAAGAAGGCAATAGGGCAGTGAATTCTGAGTCATTGTTGTCAGTACCGGTAATCTCAATTTTGTGAAATGTTGTAAAAAGTCCCTGTTTGTAAAATGCTGGTGTGGTGTGAGTCCTATTTGAAACACAGCAAAAAGGCAAACACTATGAAAACTTGAGTTGACGACATACTGTATGTTTCATTATATGGCCAAATGCTCCATCTGTCCATTAATAGTTACACAGTGAAGTATCTATGAATGTGTGTTAGTTTGTTAGCCTGTTATCAAGCTTTGGAATCTGGATCCAGGATGTTTTAAAATGGCTGTACAATTGTCAGGGCCAAAGATAATGACACAGATGGGAGCAGTACTACAGTGGTCTATCAGCTACAGCCTGGTTTTAACTGTTACTATCTTCAGACCTGCTGCGAGGAGAGCCCAGGCCTGTGTTCAGTGAGAGGAAACGGAAATGAGAAGAAGGCTGTTTCTCACACAGCTTGTGGTTAGGATCCAGAGGTGATGTGCAGACAGACCGGTTAGTCCTTCTGTCTCAAGGAGTAACAACTGATGCTGGTGCAAAGTGTGATGCAAGAAAGAGATCAGTCTAGATCAGTAAAAAGGATTTGATCAGAATATTATACTTGATTCGAGTTGTTTTTGATTTATGTATTTATTAGGCCTAGATTATTTGACTTTTAACAAGATATTTTTGATTATAGTTTGAATATATTTTTGTAAATTATCTGAATATTGCGCTTAAAATAGGGGAAAACTACCTGAATCAAGATTAATATTCTGATTTAAACTCATTTTTACAAACTAATTAATTTATTCACTAAACAATGTGAGCTAGTCTAAAATGTCCAGGCGCTGGTCGGAGAATAAAGGTTCCTCAGGGCATTGTTGTAGTTCTTGTAGATGGTGGTTTGTATAAGGAAAGGTATACTTTAACGTCCCAGCAGGTAGTTTTGTTCCCTGCGTTTGACCCATCCTTCATTGGCACTGGAGCAACCACAGTGCAATGCCTGGGGTCCCTTTTCCAGACCCCGGACTACCTAGTTGGAGTTAGCCGAGACAAAGGAAGCTGCTTTTCCAGATGGGAAGAATGGGAGCGCTATGAGCTACATGGTCTGCGCACTTGGCAGTTTTTGAAAGAAAGGTGATAAAAAGAAATGTAAGGATTGGGGCTGCCATTCTTGCTTGAGTTCACACTGCCATTAAGTCCTTGGGCAAGACATTTTATACATCTAACTTTTACACTGAGTTTCCATCAGCACTGGCGGGAGAACCGGTTTTATATTTTGTTGAAGGCAATGAGCAGTAATCAGAAAGTTGGTGGTGTGATTTCTTCAACATGTTCACACTACCATTGTGTCCATGGGCAAGGCATTTCTCCCACCTTGCCTTTTTATATCTATTTATGAGTTAATGTCTCTGCACTGGCGAGAGAACAAGTTTACTCTGCCACTGCGCACTTGGGCAAGACATTTCACCCATCTTGCCTTTTTATGTCAAAGGAGCGGGTGTCTCAGCGCTGGTAAGAGAACAGGTTCCTCAGGGCATTGTTGTAGTTCTTGTTAAATGCAGTATATATGAGTGGGTTGAAGAAGGAGTTGGAGTAGCCCAACCAAAGGAAGATGCTTTTCAAGATTGGAGGGATGTCGCAGGAGCACAGTGGCACTATGAGCTCAGTGATGAAGAAGGGGATCCAGCAAAGCACGAAGACGCCAATCAAAATGCCCACCATCAACGCGGCCTTCTTCTCCTTCTGCTCACGCCAGGTGTCTCCGTCCGTCTGGAAGGTCACGGTGGCGTGGCGCACGGTAAACACCATCTGTGCGGGCTGGGTTTCCTCGTTTACCTGCACCATAGAGACACAGATTATAGTAAATAGTGTAGTCTTTTGACTAGTCAAACAAAAACAATGGTTTATCTGAGAGAACTTCAAGCTGCAGTCAAGTTCTATGTGAGTCCCTTCCCTTACAGCACCACTCAAAATCCAGGGGCCAGGGGAGGCACTAACACTAAATAATAATTGTCTGATTACCCACTTTACATCATAGAAAACAGTCAGTAATCACTTTTAATTATTCTTTTTTTTTACTTTCTTTTATAGGTAACCCCCAGACTGCAGATGAATTCAAACTATATGTATACAGTATTTGCACCTGCGCATTGGGCTTGATATAATTTGTTGATTGTTGATTATTCTAAAATACATTATGGTCAATTTGGATCTATGGACAGTGGGAATGTTACAGGAAATCATGAGACATTTTGCTAACTGTTGTAGGCTGGACTGAAACCCACAACATTGGGATGTTTTTATACAGAACTATTATAGCCCTAACATTGTATAATGCTGAAAAATTCTCAAATATAAAATATAGACTGACAATCACAAGTGGCTTCTAACCTTTGTTAAGAATACTTGTGGTCAGAAAAAAGTTTTTCTAAAGCCCTGGTAAATACCGTTTTTTTCTTTTACCTGGACCATAGAGACATGGCGCACACAATAAATCTATTAAACCATTGATCTATTAGTCAAACAAACAAAATCTGCACCCCTAGTTTGTCCTTCAAAAACAAAGACAGACTGAGAAGCAATTACTGAAGTGAAAAATCCATGGCTGCTTGACAAAAGATGGATTAGAAGTCTGATCAACAGGTGGATCAGCAAACCCGGGCTTATTCTTTCTATTCTTATTATTTCATATGCACACACAGATGCACCCGGTGAGGAGCTTAGGAAGTTTGTACCGTGTGCATTTTTCAACAAACCAGGCCAACACAGCGAGGAAAACATTCACAATAATCTTATGGCTTATTCGCTCAAGGCTTTTTTTCCCTTCAGTCTGAAGTCTTAAAAACATGTACCGTTTGATTGTGATTTGTGCGTCTACAGGAAACATACCCACTGCCAACTAAGTATGTCCGAATCAATCAAGGTCGAGGCCTGTAACCGATAAGTAAATCCATTTGAATCACATTTGAGCTTACGGCATGCTAGTATTAAAAGCCACTGCAAGCTGCCAGTACACTATCCAACAGACTCGATAGAACAAAATGTCTTCAGATCGCTGCTGTTCTATCAAATCAATGACAATGTGATGCAACTTCAAGCTCAGAAAGTGAAACAAAAATTTACATGGGATTATATCAATTGCTTCTAGAGTTGTCAAGTAAAAAAAACAGCGAACAATTCTGCTGTATGGGGTGGAAAGATCTAAGCTAAAAATAGTTGTTTTATGTAAATAGAATGCTATAGTGCTAGATTCACAACATAGGATATGCTGTTTCATTATTGCTTGGAGTGAGGGTGAGAGAGTGTACATCAAACTGCATATTGGGTACACAAACATGGCCCATTTATGAATGTGTTGTTGGTGGTGGTCAGTGAGGCCGTTGGCATGATAAATCTTCCACAATGCAGCTGTGTGTGACTGTTGAGTGAATGAATTATACACTAAATGGTAAAGTGCTTTGAGTGCAGAGAAAAATGACTTAGAGGGGGCATACATTTTGCAACCCAAAACAATCATACTAAAGCCCTGTCCACACGGAGACGAGTTTAGGCGTATCTGCTAAGGTATTTTATCGTTTAGCTGTTACGTCCACATGGAGCCGGTTACATGTTTTTACGAGAATTACTCCTCTTTTCTGAAACTATAACGTTGTAGCCGCTCCTCGCTCTCAAGCACTCGGACAATAACAACAAACATGGTGCTGGCAGTGTCACAGCGCCACCAACAGGCTCGGCATACACACTACAGTGGTGCTGCGTGAATTTGTAGAAATCATTTTTGAAACAATACTGTTTTTGTCTCCGTGTGGACGGGGCCTAAGGCATACTGTGCAAGATTAGTGGATTTATTATAAACGCAACTTCTATTTTTGTGCTAATACGTGAGATCAACCAGATTCACAGATTAAAATGAACTCATAATTTGTTTTGCTTGTTTACAATGTGTTGACTGGGCTATAGACATAGCTGTAGAGTTAAAATATTTCTCCTATGAAAACAACAGTTAACATGGTCGACGGGCCGTATGGAAATATGGGTACAGTTCAGTTGTTTAGAGCTATAACTTTGGATTTGGAATTGGAATGAGCATATTGCAAATGTTTATGTTGCTCTATATGAATATTTTATAAAATGCAGGCCTACCTCAAACATAAAGACCTAGAGATGTCTTAATCCATATAATCAAAATCCCATTCACTTTTGATCTACAGCCCTGTCAAAAAGATCAATTCGACTTGACTTCAGTATGATGATGCATATGGGAGGTGATAATGTCAACATCAATACTACAAACGTGTAGGGCAGCGGGATATCAGTAAAACATGTGATCTTAATGTAAACCAGAAATAGAAAATTGGTAAATAATAGATAGTATAAGAAATATAGAAACAAATGGTCTGGGCCAAACCATTACCAAAAAAAAGTTTTAAGCCAAGCTAAATCGTGCGTGTGTGTGAAATTCTATTTGATGAAGACTACATTTAGTTTCATGTTAGGAGCATGTATGAAAGACATTAAGACCTGGATGATCAAGAACTACCTGCTTCTGAGCCCAGGCCCCAACATATGACAAATAACCCCATGTGAATATACTGTACCTCTCCCACA
>JAVQKC010082525.1:0-21170 GCA_036025475.1 Philypnodon macrostomus | reverse complement strand
AAGAATGTAGTTTTAGGGAATTTTCAAAATTTGGCAAAAATATTCTTCACAAACATCCAGACAAATCAAAAAAGTCAAATAGACCCTTCCCATGTTTGTCATGGTTTGGGGCGGGGCCTCTTAATTGTTCGTTAACAATATTGACAATTGACTATTGTTAAAATTTTAAAAGTAAAAAAGACATTCTGGGGTGATGAATGGAACTTGTAGCAAAACCCCTACAGTTTCACTATAATATAACCTCCCTGTTTAAGTGTGAGCAGGTAAGAATTTGACCAAAAAGGAAAACCACATTTTTACTAACTTTAACTTTAAATGACACTCTAGTGGTCAGTTAATGTTGTGGCTGCTGAATGAAAATCTGTAATATTATAATACAGTATATATCTTTTTTTTTTTTTTTATGAAACATTGATTTATTCTTTCAATATAAAACAAGTACAAGATTAATTTAATCATGCATTTATTTTTTTAGATGTATAAATTTTGTTACATATAATAAATAAATATAAATAAATATAAAAATAAATAAAAACAATACAATGGCAATAATTCCAGTGTTTCTGAACTAACTATCACATCTTAGTGTCGCATTTAATAAGCTGAGAACAAATTAACTATGCATTATTTATCATTGTTGCTGGAGTTGAACCTGAAGCTGAACAAAATTTTTAACGTCAGCCACAAAGTTTGCAAGTGACTTTGGATTTTCCCACTTGCAATCTGAAGTATTTGCGTCCACCTAAAAGGAAAGGTTTTAGCACATTTAGCATTACTTTGATATTTATATTAATCCCAGTAAATACATTGTACTTACAGATTGTGGACACATTCCAGAGTAGACCTCCTCAAAAGTTTCCAAAGTACTGAGAATAACTTCATTTTTATCAGTACAATTGGTCCTAGCCTTCTCCAGCTGCTCCATGATACAGTTGTAGGCCGCAGTACAGCAATGTTTCTAAAAGAAAATTTAAAAAAAATTGCATTGGCTAGATCACTATCTGCATACACTAACCGGAGTACCTCACCACATCAAGGGACTAAACCACTCAACATCAGCAAATGCAATATCCGTATAGCATAGACATAGATTTACACTGCTACAATCATTTTCCCTATTAGAGCCTTGAATGGGAATGGGAATTAATTTAGTCCAAGTTCAGTCTTAAGTTTAGATTTTGACGTGAACTAGTAACTATTTCTGCTTTGTGATTCAAAATACTGAAGTAATATTGAAATCACAATATTCAACCTGGTTAGTGAATAGTTGTGTTTTTTCTCATTGTGCAGCCTTATTCATCTACATTAGGTCAAACTTGTTGGCATAGCCTTTTGTAAACACCAATATGACAAGCTAGTGACTTTCTTGTAGGTTAGGTTGCTTACCTGCACATTTGTTGGAGAGGTAAACATCATATTGTTCCCCTATTAGAAAAAAACAAACAAAGTTAAGACAGATCATTACTTTGAATCGGTGACAAACGTAACAGCCACTTTAAAATGAAATACTTACACAAGAGACATCATCACTTAGTAAAAGATCGAGATCTAGATCATCCATGAAGATTGGTTTTGCATGGAGATGAGCCAAGAAAAAAATCAAGCAGATGGCTCCTGTAAAGCAGTGCTCCATATCTGAATATTCAATCAGTTTCAATGGTTTTCAAGATCAGTGTAGTGATGGTCTGTGAAACTTTCAGGTGCAGTTTCCTATTTATAGGGTGGGTTAGCCTCTGAAAGTATGCTGAGAAAGTTTTTTTCCTATTAATCATTGAACATCTTTCCACTATCAACTGCAAGGTAAAGCCCCATAGGTAAAAACATAAGGGATTTCAGAAATTGGTTGGTCATTTAGCTACTCTATATTTCAATCAATTTGATTTTACTAGTGGTACATTTCACAATATAATTTACTGTCCTATATGTTTTGTTTTTGTAGTGAATTTTACTCTTATATTATATTATTACAGGTCAAGTATATCTTGCGTCACCTGCTCAACAAAAAAAAAAATTAGGGATTTCTCTCTACGCCCACATTTGAGGGGAATCCCCCAGAAGATCTGGTTAAACTAGTGTACATCAGAATACCTGCCTTGATGGACACTGTCACACACAAGCTGTCACTTTTTCCTTTTGCTCTGTAGAAGATTAAGTTTCATTTTGAGGTTTTATTCCGGCTCTAATTATTGTAATAATTGTAATAATTTGATGTTGCGGTGTAGGATGATAGTCAGGAAACTTTTATCCGTGGAAATTGTTTCCAGGACATACCTTCTGTTTCCATATTTCATTTGTAACCACCTTGCCCACACTAATTCCCTTGGGTGTGGCTGAAAGAAAACCGATATATTTTAAATTTTATTACTGAATATACTTTTCACAAGAATGAAGGCTAACAATTTTACATACATATTTCACAGTTTACTTTTATTGTAACGATGGGCAGTAGCCTGGTTATGTGTCACAATCAATAGAGCTAGGAAACAAATATTTACAACAATTATTATTTTCTTCCGATTTTTTTCCTGTTAGACAATCATTCACAGGGGATCATTTACGGAAGATTGACCAATTTTCCTAACACATACATGTCTTTGGATGGTAGGAAGAAGCCTGAGTACTCAAAAAGAACAGGATGACATGCAGACAGAAGGATAGTAGTCGGCCGGTCCTGAAGCATCAAATCCATGATCTCCTTGCTTGAAGCAAGAGCACTAACCACTCTCCAACCGTGCTCCCTTACAACAATATTTAAATACATTTTTTTTTTTATGTATATTTATTCCCCAAATTAGGTTAAAACTAATGAACCTTTATTTACCCAACTAATTGAGATTACAAATCTCCTTTGCAGTGTCCTGGCAAAGGGGCAATAGCTCACAAAACATTCTTCCACACACTCAAAAATTAAATGCACCAATAGAACTGAATTATCAAAAACAACTAAGCCCACGCTGCCGTACCTGACGGCAAGGTGTATATCGGTGAAGCAGCCCCATACGTCTGCCACAACTGCTATGGCACAAACGGGCACCTTATTCAGACATTGTTTGATTTCTAAGGCTTTTTATATTGTTAATGAGCAATTAAAAAGCCCCGCCCCCAAACCATGACAAACATGGGAAGGGTCTATTTGACTTTTTGATTTACTCTAACCTGAAATACCTAATGACCCCCCGGCCCTGAACACGTCTGACTAATATGATGCCAGTTACCTCTATAGCGCCCCCTATAGACTGAAAGAATAATGCAGCTTTAGGGAATTTTCTAAATTTGGCAAAAACATTCTTCACAAACATCCAGACAACTCAAAAAAGTGATTAAGGTGCCCGTTGGTAATAGTTGTACCGATATACACCTTGCTGTCGGGGACGACAGCACAGGCCTAGTTTCAGTTTGATTTGAGTAGAACTTCAAGATAAGCTCTAGCCCTGAATGTAAACTTGCTATTTCATGGAGAAGAAGCTAATCCCCCCCCCCCCCCGCCTTCTATCGTCTTTTGCAGAACTCCATCCGGCACAACCTGTCGCTCCACAGCCGCTTTATCCGAGTCCAGAACGAAGGCACCGGTAAGAGCTCTTGGTGGATGCTCAACCCCGAAGGCGGCAAGAGCGGCAAGTCCCCGAGACGCCGGGCAGCCTCCATGGACAACAACAGCAAGTTCAGCAAGAGCCGGGGACGGGCTGCCAAGAAAAAGGTTTGTAAAGAAACATGCTATCACAATCAGTCTAGAATCAGACCAAGGTTTGTTTTTGTTCACTGACCTAACACTGTCAGGGTGCACTCTGATATTAGTAGTGTACTTGACCATGGCATCAATTGTAGATAGTCTAGCATTAGATTTGCTTACTCAACTATAAGATAAGCCGTATTTTGTCAATCTGGGCCAAAGGTTCCTATATGTAGGTTAAAAGGTTTTGTGCTTTGGTAAGATTTGCTACAAGAAAAGCAAGTAAAACAAAAATGTAAGTGTTTTTTAATCATTTTATTATTAGCGTCCAAACAATTTGAATTAACATTATTTTTCTAATGTGCACTATATATATAATAAATAAATAACAGTAAATAAATAAAAAAACATGATTTTGAATATGATTCAAATGTGAGACTAGGGTGTGCTTTGTGTACTTGTTCGCCATCTGATGAAAATCTTGATAAAATTTGGACTTAACTTTGGTATTTGACGAGTCATCAATGAGAGAATCTAAAGCAGGCAGAGCCAAAAAGCTGTTGTGATGACTAAAGCGAGTACCCCAGTCTGTTTTGACAGTTGGAGAGCAATCATGCTGCTAATAATGAACAATGCACTAAAAGAGTACAACTGACGCACAAATTACTCCACTAAACAAGGGCTGACAGAAGGCAACACATGAAAGGAGATGGCTTTTATTATAGATTGACAGCGGAGCAGTGTGTTCCTGCCTCTCAGTAATGTGGGTTGTGGGTTCAATTCTAAGGCTGACAGTCTTACTGGGTGGAGTCTTCATGTTCTACCCCTGTTATCATGTTTTCTCTCCAGGTTAAGAGAATTGGCGACTCTAAATTGCTCTTAGTAAATTAAAGCTGCACTGCCTGTTTTTCCCATACCCCTCCCACAGTCTCACGCATAAAGCGCGCATTGCCTTGTACTTTCACAAACCAGGAAGTATGAGAACAACAAGCAGTGGTCTTGAGTATGATTTTAATACTTTGAATTAAAAAAATAAAATAGCTGTTAATAAAGTAATAACATTAAACGTATGCCACTTTAACACAGTATGACAGCTCCTGTCCTGTGTCCCTTGCTCTGAGTAATTATTATTTTGCTCAATTCCAAGGAAAAAATTAGGTAGTGCAGCTTTAATGTAGGAGCAAATGGTTGTTTACCTCATGTCTCTGTGGGAGTCCTATGGCTAATTGGCAATTAATCAGGGTGTACCCCACTTAAGCCCATAGTTGCTTTGTTTGGCGTCAGTAAACCTGCAACCCCCAATAGGAATAAGTGGAAGATGAATGAAGACCTACTTTTGTTCTGTTAAATTGTGATATTTATTTTAACCCACAAATAAACATGTTTATACTAATCAAACTATCTTTATGTGTCCACAGTTGTCCATGCAGGGTGGTCCTGATGGGGGAGCGGACAGCCCCGGCTCATACTCCAAGTGGCCCGGCAGCCCTAACTCCCACAGTAACGATGACTTTGATGCCTGGAGCAGCTTCAGACCCCGTGCCAGTTCCAACGCCAGTACCCTGAGCGGCCGCCTGTCCCCCTTTGTCCCGGAGGACGACCTAGGAGAAGTAGACGCTCACATGGGTTACCCGGGCCCCCCTGCCACCAAGATGACCGCCACGCTGCCCAGCCTGTCTGAGATGACGGGCTCCTTAGGACACAGCTCGGAGAACGTCATGGAGAACCTGCTAGACAACCTCAACCTCCTGTCACCCAATAACTCTCAAGTTGGGGGCGGGGCTACCACTCCGGGCTCCTCCCAGTCTTCACCTTCTCCCATGATGCAACAGAGCCCCGGTTACCCCGGTTACAGTTCGCCTAACATGGTGTCCCAGCCTCAGCAGGACTACCGGAAGTGTGGCTACGGCCAGGCAGGGATGGGAACCTTACCGACTATGTCTCTGCAAAGCATGCCCGAGACCAAGTCCACATTTGGACCTGGTATGGGACAGTACGGCTGCACGGCAGGGCTACTTAAAGAGCTCCTTACCTCGGACGCTGACCAACATGGAGAACTCATGCCCTCAGTGGACAGTGTGGTTACCCAGTCGATGCTACCCCCATATAACAGCACTCAACACAAAATCATGGGAGGCAATGGACACCCTTGCGGTATTCCTCACTCTCACCCTCACATGCACAGCCAGTCTCCGGCCCCCACTCCACCTACCATGAATGGACGCATGCTCATGTCCCTCAACCAAAACCGCCTACCTTCAGTCAAGACCCCCATGCACATGCCATACGGTCTGCCAAGTCATCACCACGGGGCCATTCCTGGAAGCTACTGCCCACTAAACACCAATGGCTACGGCAGGCCTGGACCCCCACCCCCCTCACATTCGGAGAAACTGCCCAGCGACCTGGACGACATGTCTATTGAGAGGTTCGAGTTCGACATGGAGACCGTGCTCCACGACACTCTGATGGACGGAGACTCTCTGGACTTTAACTTTGAGCCAGTAGTGGGACAGCAAGGCTTTTCCCATGGAGTGAAGACAACCACCCACAGCTGGGTGTCGGGTTAGAAGAACACCTACGACAGTTGGACTTTATCACCTACTTTTGATCCCATCGATATTTCACACCTCAACAAAGACTGCTAATGGCCCCAAAACTGTTAATTTGAATTCTATTTTGGGTATACTCTAAACTAAGTGCCAAAACATTTTGCCTTAACAGAAAGCCAAACTGAACTCAAGTCACGGGTTTACATACTATTAACTACAGCAGCTGTAGTTGTGAAGCCTTGTTTTCACCAAACACAACCTCAACCTGGTTAATGTTTGCACCACAGGTAAGGTTTTTAACGCAGTAAATTACTAAAGTCAACAAGTCGAGTGTACAATGAAAAACCTCACTGATTTTTTAAATCAAATTATATATATATTTATTTTTTTATTTTTTTAAATCCAGGATTGAGTGTCAATAGGCATGGCCTCTGATTACCCTGGGCCTCGGTTCAGTTGCCCTGGCTGTACTGCCTAATGTTAATTGTTAATAATAATTTACTTGGTACTGGGTCTGGAATCTGTTCCCTTCAAAGCTATTTACACTTAGATGTCACAATTTGACTGATACCGCAGTTCATTTTAAGTGGCTTTGTGGTGAAAAATATTTTATATGCCCACACAGCTTTATAAGTACCCTTTAAATAAAAAAAATGTATATTCCAAACTGACCCATCTCGGAATGCTTGGTGGAAACAAGGCTTTAAAACAATACCAGCTACATCTCATCAGCATCAAAAGCACAATGCTGTTTACTACTTGTCTGTACAGTGTCGTCAGACTGCCAGAGCGGACCGCTCCGATGGTTATATTGGGGTCATGGGTTTGCGGACTGTGGGGGAGGGCTGTTGTTGCGATAAGTGGCAGGGGATCACGGGATGATGTTGCATACCGCTGTCACCACCTGCATGTACATATATAGTCAAAATCATTTCTCATTCTATTTTCTATAACTGTAAATAGTGTTTACAGCAGAAGCAAAAATCATGGCAGCCGAACTGAAAACTGGACTTTTATTTACACAGCAAAAAAGGAAAAGGCCTATCTAGATCAGTTAAACCGTCTTGAATTCAGAATCTGGATTTGAGTTGTTTTGACTCATTTAGATTTACTTATGTATTATGCCTTCATTATTTGACTTGTTTTAAGATATCAGTGGAATAATAGAATTACCTACCTATTGTCCGTCTGCTAGCAACTACTGAACAGATTTGGGTGACATTTTCAGGGAAGGTCAGAAATTACACAAAGACCTGTTGATTAGGTTTTGGGAGTGATCCGTGGAAATGACTGAGCTGCTTTGGCGGAGATCTGTGCTGTCCGAGTGCTTTCTAGTTGCACTTGATATGGAAAAAATATTCACTTGATATGGAAAAAATATTCACTTGATGAGAGAAAAAGATATCCACTTAAAATGAGAAAAGAAATATCCTATTCCACAGCAGACAATTACATTTTTTAAAAAAGGAAAAAAATATTTTAAAACCAGTCAGAATTATATTAAAAAAGTCAAATAACCTAGGCCTAAAAAGTAAATCTCACATTGTCAAAACTACATAAATGAAGCTTCATAATCTTATTTCAAGTAACTTTACTATTCTGTTTATTCCTTATTTGCAGTAGAGAAGACTTTTTTGAACAGACAGACCAGACTTTTGTACATAATAGTGGATGTTTACTAGATGTGTTCTATATTTGAGAGCTAAATTATTTGTGTAGATTTATGCTGGTGCACAAATCCGAATTGTTGATAGTTTATTTTATCGCGACCTGTAAACCTTAAAACCACAGGGGCCTATTTATTGTGCCTAACTTAGCAGATATCAGGCTTGAAGACTTTTTATTGTAAATATCCTAGGTCCCGAAGAACCTCAAAACGCACCATTTTTTTTAAGTTACAGTGAAAAGTTTTTTTCTCTGTGTTTCACTTTCTCTTCGTTTCACTTTCTCTTCAGACTGTTCTCTCAAGGGCTGAAGCATGACCTGTCAGTGGCTTCCTGCCCATCCTTGTAGAGCAGGGGTGTCCAATCTTTTTTGTGGGAGCCAAATGGTAGAGTGTGAAAATGTTCAGGTGCTGATAATCCTTCTTTGTGATTTCTAAACTTTTTCTATAGACTAACCAAATTATCATAATTTCATAAAAGAAAGTAAGTAATGCCCTATAACACAATTTAATAATACCACGATTTTGAAAATAATATCTAATTGTGATTTTTATGACAAATATTGTGATTGTGATTGGATTTGTGATATTGTTTAAAAACCAAGATTCGATTCACAGCACATTTTAAACCTGCCTGGATGGTTTGACATGAAGAAAAATATTATAAGTTATTAACTATTGCCTAAAAAAACTGCTGCGATTTGCAAATTGTGGCCATTAAAGTTGTGATTTCAATTAAATTACAATGACTTGTACAGCACTATATAAAATGTTATAATAAAAAATTAATGCTTAAAAATATGAACTGGACCCAAACAGGTTTCTTAGACTAGTATTTTGAAAGGATGTTTGTAGAGGCTGAAGGGATGGGGTTTTGAGCAAAGGGCCAAATTAAATTTTGCCACATGCCACAAATGGTCCCTAGGCCTGATCTTTGGACACCCCTGCTGTACAACCTGTTGAACTGTCTTTGTCTGAAACAGTGTGACTGACTTGTTCTCCAAGGCCAAATGGCTCAGCTTTATGCTTTTCACAAGACTCCACTCTGACACCGCCCCTGCTACCTCTGTCTATTTTTTGATGAACATGTGACTTGATAGCATCAATGTTTTTATAATGTCATGTCTTAATTATTTTCAATGTTGTCCCTGAAAAGCGCCACTAAGTGTTATGTATTGTATCTCTTTTGTACATAGGATTTTTCTGTATCGCTCTGTCTCACTGCCGTACTGTGTGACTGTCCGTGACTTACAATATGGTGTAAAATATTAAGTTAAGATGGCTTCTCATGAAGAGGACTGGAAACTACCTATTTAAAGAAAATGATTTGTATAGTGTAGGTTTATTTCACATATTAAAATATTTAAACTTTGTATACTCTGCAGTAGGAGTGTTATGGTACATGATTCTATTGTAGTATAAATACAGGTAATATTAGTATTACTACTTTATAGTCTAATTATATAGTTTATAATTTTTAACACATAAGTCAGTTTGTTAATAAGCTAACATAACTGAACTATCATACATACAGTCATCAATAGAGATAACATAGCAACGAAGCTAACAAAGCCTGGTGAGATTCTCCTGCTTCAACCTACACAAAATAATGTACAAAAAAGTAACAAAGCACATTATATTTAATGCAAATGCAGAATTAACGGTCAAAATGTTTTAAAGGGTTCTATCATGCTAAGTTCTCTGATCTTTCAAGCATGTTCAAAAACACACCTGGGGTAGCAGTTGGAGATGCTGACCTCTTTAGGAGCTTAAAACACTTCCCTTATAGACACATGCATCTAATACGAGTTTTTTCAGCAGTGAGGAAGCAACACTTAACAAAAACATTACTTTTTTTGTTTTACGTTTTTGTTTTTTTTAATTAGAACACACAAACCTCCCTTTAATCTGATTGCAACAGCTACAAATGAACTAATATCATGATTGCCTCCTTCATTTGTAGTACATAAGGAAAGCCTTGTATAGTTAATGATTTTTTCAATATTTCAAGCAGCTCTGTTGAGAAGCCATTTTGAAGCTGCTGTCTGCCTATCGGTGCCACGTGTTGACATTTCCTCACCACACGCTCTGGTGTACACCAGCCAAATCTGCCTTTCAAATCCTTATATATATCTATAGCTTTTTATCATGTGATATGTTCAGATTTGTATCTATCTATTATCTATATGTCTATGTGCCGGTCACTCGATAAACTGTAACCAATCCATGTGGTCAGTGTCACAGGGTTCAATCTAAATTATATCTCGATATTTTCAACAATGGAATCTATGCATTGTATTTTTCTGAATTTAAAATTGCATTTACAGAGATATTTTATTGTAACATAGCGCTGTGAGATTCTATGGTCTTGTTAATGTCAAAACTCTACGTTCAAGATAGTTCTATGGGGGAAAAAATGAAGTTTATTAGAGACTTTAACCGCAGTGATTGATATGCTAAGCTTTTGTAAACTGACATTGTTGTAGTTCTTGTATTTAGCTATCGTTTTTAGAAAATAGTCTCAAAAAAGCAATTTGTAAAGATATATATTGCATTTCTATCACACATATTTAATCTGTTGGAGAAATCTTGGACCAAGTTTTATAATTTTAGAAAGATATTGCACTTTTGCTTACATTTTATAACAAAGTGCTCCTCGCGCTGAGAGGACCAGTTCCTGTTGCCTATTTTAAAAGAAAATCCTGTTACATTAACTTATACAGAGATAATTGGAATTGTGTTGTGTGATTTGCAATCAATAAGTTGATGTAACTGTTCTATATTAATGTATTAAGACATGAATAAATGTACTTCTGTGTTTAAAAAATCATTGATTTCTTTTTGTTTCAATTATATTTGTTTGAGTCATGCTGCGTTCCAGACAACTCGGAAATTTCCGACCTCCAATTAGGAAAAATGCAGTGGAATGCCAGTTGACCCGACATCACTGAGCTGTTGTCAGGTGATGTCACATCTCAGTGGAGATGTACTTGCTAATCAAGGGATGTCCAAACTTTTTTCACTGAGGGCCACATAGTCAAAGATGAAACCCAAAGAGGGACACAGATGACACTTAGTGTCCCTTTATATTATAACCATGCAGAAAAGTGGACAGATATCTTCTTACAAATTGAATGCTTTCTTTAGTTGGATTATGCAGGGTCACATGCAGTAAAAAGACAATCTCGGTCAATATGTGTGAGGACCACAGAAAATTGCTTTGAGGCCCGTATTTGGCCCGTGCTAAACTGGTGTGAAGACATTAGAATGATTTCTCTGTAGGCTGCTAAACAAGCTAACCACTAGTATGAGATCATTTCACTGGAACGGTTTTGAGTGGGAAAAGTCCGACCTCCCAGCATTAGTCACGGGGCTGACACACACTGACACACACTGACACATGAATTGATAAGTCTCATAGATTCATAGTTAATTGTTGATATGTCTTATACATTAAAGAATATAAACATTTTTTTCACAGGTTTTAGTTTGCTCCTATGCTCTTCATGTGAAAGAGAGCTACAGTTGTTAACTTTAGTGACAGATTGTAAGCAAAAAATGTGGCTTACAAATAAAAAAAATTACGGCTTGATTTCTAATGAAAGGTGATAGTTAGCTTAAAGAAGGGGCTGCATATGACTAGAGCCTAATCCACTAACTATGAACCTTAGGCAGGATACAGTGGCCAGCCCTGGAGAGAGAAATACATGTGCAGACAACCACTGACTCTTTCATTCATTTAGGGCATTTCAGGGCATGTTTTTGGATAGTAACAAGAAGCTAATGTAAGCTCCAAGCCAAGAGAGAGCCCACAGTACAGAGGGAGGACTTGCAGACTCCATCCACAGAGGTGTGTTGACTGTTCCGAGGATCAAACCCACAACCTCCTTGCTAAAAGGGAGGAGCATTAACCACTCTGCAGTGTTTACCTGTTAGAATCTGTTGAGTTACATTTATGTACTAAGGCTCTTTTTGAAGTTTTGCTATATGTTTGGCACTAGCATCATCCATTAGTATCACCGTTGCCAAGTCCGCATGTCATTTGCGACTTTAGTCCTGAAAAAAGTGTTTTGGGCTTATTTTATTGACAGTCACATTATGGAGCATGCTGCCGTTTGTCTGCTTTCTGTGGTGTGTATTGTCAGTGAATTGTTGCCTTTGGAAAGATGCACTATCAAGCTAAACAGGCTATTAAAATGCAGAAAAACTATGCAGAATCAACTTTTTTCTCTCACAAGATCTGGCAACACTGATTAGTATTTCTCTTTCTTTCCATTCTCTATGTAAGGTGCACACAGTCATGGATGTGTGCAAGAGATAGAAGCCATACACACTCACTTTCGGTCACCCTGAAAACTCCACGCTCCTAGTTTTGGCGTCTCATTGCTTCTATAATGATTCTTCCTGGCTTTCACTCGGAGCCACATTCCGCAACCCAGCACCCCCCCGCCAATGAACCCGATCACCCCATACAGCAAACGGCAGCCTGTGGCCCCTGTGTCTTTGACTTTGACTGGGAAGTTAACGAATAACCTTTCACCACATGAGCCATTGGGGACTAGTCGTATAAAGTGCATAAAAAAGGCGCACTTTGGATTTGTTGCTGATGCACTGTAAAATTAAAGTTACTTGAAAGAAATTAATTGAAGTGATTGCCCTAAAAATAATACGCGAATACAGCTTTTAGTAAAGCCAAAAATAACTTAAATATGTGCTTAATAGGCTGTTGCATTTAACTGAGTATTTTTTATGTTACCTTACAACCCAACAAGGCCCACATGGTCATACACTGACAGCAAGGTGTATATTGGAGAAACGGCCTCATACGTATGGCCCAAATGCATTCTTGATTCGACTTCTGCATATGTACATTAAATATATACTAGCCGGGATCCCTGTGCCAAAATCCATGACATTTTGTTTATGTTCAGCAGGATTAATGGCTCAATTAAATTAAAATGTATTAATTATTATTCAGTATAGAAGTAAAAAAAAACATGATATGTAACTGTACAGAAAACTATTATTTTTCATATTGTTTCTTGGTATTTTATATATAAACTAAAATTTGAGGTGGCATCAGGATCAAGATTTTTTAATGTAAGCTTAACTTTAGATTTTTTACAGTACGTGTGGTGTGTGATTTAACCAAAGGAATGTGTTTTTCTCCATGTATAGGGACGTATACAGCTACAATTAATATCTACACTCAGTTGAACCTCCTTCAGGACAAGTCTGCCCCACAGAAGTGCTGCCAGTAGCTGTAATGTTATTTGGAGAAGACGTGCACACTGTTTGTACCCCATGTCCAGAAAATTTTGTGGTCGACTTTTATTGCACTGAAATGTGTTCCAAGGTTGACTCAATGTATGTGCGTATGTTAAGACAAAATGTTCTAGTACAGTTTTATATCTGCTAAAGCCAAATTAAGTGGGCTAATTTTGTGTGGCTAGTTGATGTTAGCAAGCATTTGTTATATTCTGGCCAAACAGGGACATATAAAAGTTGTTTATTTAGCTTAGAGTAAGAAGAAGCAGAAACCTACACAGGCACAGGGAGGGGGATGATAAGTAAATAATATCAAAAGGAAAAGACTGCTAGAAATAGAATTAGCTTAACATTGTGTGGCTATTTTATGTTAGCATTACATTTAAACCAAGCACTAACGTAGACAAGACATTTATTTAGCTCAATCAACTGTAAAAATCCTTTACCCTGTCCATTCATAGTTTGCTTTAGCCATATGTCATTTTAGCTAAGTAGGTTGCTGACATTCTCATTACAGTATGAAGCTAGCCCAAGCAGTCATTTAGAGAAGTTGCTAATTTGTATTTTTTGTTTTGCTTTTGCATCTCGCAAAAACAAAAAAACAAAAAAACACATATGCCATTCTTATATAACTTTTTTATTAATTACTTCCTTTATGTGTGTGTTTTCTAATTTGACATTTATTAAACCAAGATAGTCACTAATAACACTAAGATTATTTTTTCTTGCATGGAAGTCACAACAGTTTTGGTGATATGTAAAAACAGAGTGCCTGGAAAAAAAAACTACATAGGCACGGGGAGAATATACAAACTCAAGTGTGTCAGTAGTGCTAACCACTCTGCCACCATGCCACCCATTTACTGCAGCGTAAGAAAAGTTAATCCCAAAAGGGTAAAGCTGGTAGAAATGAAGAAGAGACACAAAACCCAGTCAGTGTGCCCCAGGGCAGCTGTGGCTACATAGTAGCTTACCACCATCAGGTGTGACTGTAGAGTGAATGAATAGTACAAAAATCTGTAAAGTTTGGGTGTCTTGAAAAGCATTATATAAATGGAAGTTATTAATAATAATAATAATTTTAAAAAAATCAGGTGAACTTGATATAGTAGGCCACATGTCTTTCCAAAAGACATATTTACATCCATTCAAAACCTGTGAGTTAAGTACAAATACAAATTTTATGTCTTTCAAAGCTTGTAAAGAGGCAAAACCATAATATATTTCCAATGGAGAAATTAGCAATAGCCACAAAATATTGCAAATTAAGGTTTTGGCAAATGACAACCACTCTGCTACATGTAGGTAATGTCAGATCCTGGTTAGGAAACATTACTGAAAGTACACATTAGTAACTGTAGACTGTTAGATTTTCATAACTGTTGATTTTCAGGTTACAGAAATGTTGATGACCACAATAGTTTTTTCATTGTATGCTCAGAATTATTCTATACCTCTCCACAAACACTACTTTTTCCAAAGTTACCTTTTGCTCCAGACACCTCCATTCTGGAATTTTGAACCTCTGACAAACATTTTAAATGTTTTATTTACTGTTTACCTTTTTAAGTAAATAAACATTTCCCTCTCATACAGAACTCACTATAAATTATATATATAAAAAAAAAATCATTTTGCTAATGCCACCAATTAAGCTTCCTGTATGTACAGCCACATATGCAGTAAATACGTTCAAAATAACTGAGCTCTCGGTGCATCTTACAGAGGGAGAGAAGTGTGCCACGCACAGTGAAGGGGGGGGGGGGGCAGCCTTGTGAGCACATAGCTGAGGAATGTGGGTGTGGAGTGCTGCCAAAGGCCATATGCGATCCTTATGTTCCCCCTGACGCGGTGAGACGGCCGGGGCCAATTCAGGACAGCAGGCAGGCTGAAGATGGAGGAGAAGTCACTGAGTTCATGGGCTGAACTTTAGCTGGAGTGAGGCCTGCTGTTTTCCTATGGACTGTATAAATCCCTGTAACGGGAATGAAAAACGGAACAGTTCTTTGTGTGTTAGGGACAATGGATGTTTTTGAAGCCAAATGTAATGGGGATTTTTTCCCATTAGCTTTACATGTTTTTCTTATTCTAAGCAGATATGTGTTTGCTGTTGAAGTTCAAGCTCAGCTACAAGAACAAAACAGTTCCAGTTTACATGTGGCTTAGGCCGATTTTACACCTGGTTTAGTGCTTTTTAAATATTGAGTTTTTTTAGTCCTGATTTAGACCTGATTTAGACCTGCTTTAGTCCTGGTTTAGAGCTAGTTTATTCTTGGATTATTATTATTTTTTTTTAAGTTCTGCCTGTATGTGGTATAAAGATTTGCCTAAAATAGAAAGGTAACACAAACATGTTTGAGGGATGCAGATGTTGCGAAAAATTACTTTGAAAATGGTTTTGCCATTAGTGCATTATGTTGCTGTTAGCCAAAGCAGTTAAATTGTCCCAATTTGGTTAGCAAAATTTGACACAATCCAGCATGTTAACACACTTTCATTGAAATAGTTAACTTTTCACACAAAATAATACACTGTTTTGTAGAGCTCCCACTTGGAATCAATAACAAAAGCTCTAATTAGACACCTGTCTCTTTGAGAGAAGACAAAACGATTTCTCCAACCACTTTTTACTTCTTCTGGGACATAAACAAAGCCGTGACACCCTCACAGCCGAACACACATCTTCTCCAATCAGATATGTTGTTAAATGGTGGTAGCAACAACGTTTCTCTGGGTGTGTTTGTTGACAGCGCAGGAGCACTTCCTAGAGAGGAGTGGTTTGTCTACATCACTTCATCACCTACTAGTATTGTTTTCGGTAGCGTCCGTCTACAGAGTTACAGAGAACAGGGCCTTGTGAAATCTGACACCTGCCAATGCTTCACCAGTGGTAAAGTCACACTTCTCACTCCTTTGCAGATGTATAATAATATACCTTTAAACCAGCTAGTCTTTCCTTGAGGACAATTGTATCAACCACAGCAGGATCCCAGTAGCCTGTGTCATGAGGGTACAGCCCACCCAGCACATGAACGGTTTACACCCCTCTCCTCAGGCAGAAGAAAGAACACAGAGGAGCGTTACCCCACACAGGCTGTACTGTAGAACTCAAGATCTCCTGCACAAGCTGTTACTCACTCAGCCACTAATAGCACACTACCTGCCAAGCAAACAAGCTTATTTTGAAAATAAATAAATAAATCTGAAAGATAAAAAGATATGTACACGCTAATGTAACTTTTGATGTTTTTAATCCAAATAAAATATGTTATGGTCAGTCTTATTGCACAGATTTTTCAAAATGTCAATGGGCTTTTGCAGACACGTGACTAACTGGTGACCCATGGCCATCATGGAGGGTATCACGGCAAATAGAAGCATTGTCAAACAGCAAGAAAAAGTACAGATTGCGCACGATTGCCTGAACAACAGCGACATTCAGCAGTAAAATGAGTAGAAGTCAGTGAGAAACGTAAATGAACACCACAGCCCAGTATTTACCAAAACTAACCACAATTAGAAACTTAGATCCTTAGGGTGACTAGTAAAAATTGACCAAATGTGGGAGATAAAGCGTAAAAAACAGCACAAAACAGGACATGTTTCAAACGTAGTGAATGTATCATGTATGTGCAATACTATATCATGTGCAATACAAATTCACCTGAAGTATTTTACCACCTGTGAAATACTCTACTTACACCTTATTTAATCCAACTGCACCTTTGTATTTTTCTTTTTATTATTGTACTATTTTTATACGTTTATTATATTGTCACTTATCTCTTTTTTGCACACTTTTTTTTACCATGTACTACTATTGCATGCTACTACTTCATGAGTATCTTAGCGAGTCTAATGGTTCTTCCGATCCAAAGCATTTCTTGGCATTTTCTGACCCTGTGTTGAATGTGCATATGACAAATAAACTGAAACCTGAAACTGAAAACTGATATGGTAATAAATAAATGAATATTGACATTGCTGGCTAACAGTCTATTTCTAGCCTGTAGATAGGCTAAATAAATGACATATTTGTGCTGGCATGAGTCAAAATGTTTGACACAGCCTGTGAGATGTTATTCTGAAAAGCCAGTGCAACACAAAGTGGAACATCTCCTCCTTACCTGAAGATCCATAGGAGCTACAAGCTAGCACATGTGCTATATCCACCAACAACAAACACGGACATTATTTATCATTATATATGACTTGAAAATGACTGGGCCAACACTGTCTGTACCCCTCAAGTATGGCGCAAAATACCCTATACGTGAGGGTGTGACTCATGTGCAGAAAACCCATAGTGAATATGAATAGGAATTTTACTTTCAGAACTGAGAGGGTTTGAAGGTGGATGGGCACGTACCATTACTTCATTAAGATTAGCTATTCGTACACCCAGGTTACAAAGGATTTATACTACAATTATTTATCTATAAAACATACTACAATATTCTGTATCTTTTTGGCTCTAACATGTTATGCTTATTCTGATTCCGGTAGTTACTACTTTATAGGACAGCCTTTTGGCACTGAAGTGATGCCATGCTCAGAGATCACATTTGTTTTTGGTCATTCAGAGTTGGTTCATATTTACTCAGTGACATTTATAAATTGTACTTATAAGTGTAGTTTTATTTTGCTGTTTTTGCTGCTAGCCAAAGCGGTTGAGTCTAGTAAGAGTATTTTTACCGCCCTCTGTATGTTATTTAGGTAGGCTATAGCTTTAAAAAGTAAAATGTAAGAAGATTTATAAATGTTGATTTGAGCCTTCATTTGTCCAGATGTTAAATACTGCCTGGTCAAAATAATTCACCTCGATTTAACAAAGCAAATAGACCCTCCTATAGTTGGTCTTGTCTAAGGTCAGCAACAGTATGTGTCCAAAGAATGAGGTCAGCTGACTACCTGAATAGAATGGATTTTTTCTTCCCTGATGGCACGGGCATATTCCATGATGACAATGCCGGGTTTTATCGGGCTCAAACTGTGAAAGACATGAGATTGGCCACCACAGAGGCCAGACCTTAACCCCATTGAGAAATCTTTGGGATGTGCTGGAGAAAGCAAATGGAAAATTGGTGATAAATTGGCTTATCGAAACAATGCCACAGTGAATGTGCGTCGGAAAATGGCAAAAAATTTTGGTTGCAACTTTTTTTTTTTTTTTCCCAGAAATACGTTATTGTAATGTAGAACTTATTGAGACATGTATTTAATATGTACAGTATACAGTATGTCCTTTAGCTTCTCGTATGTTTAGTCAGGAGTTAGAAATTCAGAAGCCGGGGCCGTGTCAGGACGCCAAGACACGGTAAGAGTAATTCCTTGTAAAGTCAATGAAAACAAAAGGTTTAGTTCTTCAATAGATCTTTTTTAAGCTCAGTGAAAAATAGATTGTTGTCATAGGCCATCATTCATTCCTGGATGAGTCAGTGGATTTGACAACACAGCACATGCCATGAGCTATAGTCAAAGGTTATCATAGTTATGTCAGACATCAAACATGATTCTTGCCCAAACATAGAGATACTATTTTTGTGGGACAAATTGCATTGTATTCCACATGATTCATCATACTAAAGGTAAAGAAAAAAAAAACTTTTTACTTTTGATAACTTTTAAAATTAGGTTCATTGAAAAAAAGAAAAAAAAAAAAAAACATAATTCTGGGAGCTATTGCTTTCTCTCCACTGAAAAAAATTAGGCCTTTAAGGCCCTATTTCCTCCTGCTAACCACGCCCACCTGGCTAGTAAAACCAATGGAACAATGGAAAGTATAGAAACATTGTGGGCTTTTCTGACCTATCTAAAGAAAACAATCACATGTTTTCAGCTCCTGAGAAGGTTAGGGCCTGAGCATTTAAGATAACTCAACATACAGTGCCCACTGTATGTGATTCTATAGGCCCATCAGTAACAAGGGCCTAGAAAAAGCTTTCAAATTAGTGAAATTAGTTATTAATTAAAGTTAGAGGGTGTGTGTGTGAAGCCTGTGCGCTGGATCCAGACACGCACAGCAGCAGCAGGTGTGAATGAGCACAGACATCCAACCGCTTGATCAAGAACCTGCCAAACTGTTGTGTTGTGCATCAAGATTACCTCTTCAAGCCACAAGACAAACTTGAAGTTGGTGAAGATGGCTTTAAACAGTATGATGTCATTACTATGCATCGCTTGAAAACCTGGTGAAGTATGAGAAGTCTCATAGAGTTAATAACACCCTGGATCATGAGATTGTCCCAAAGTCTGACCAAAAGGAGGAGGAAACTCACATCCTGATTGTTGGAGGGCTTTCTTCTTTACACCTATGGACCTTTAATCGACATGTGCAACCAGTGTTTCTTAATTTCTATCCTGTATGAAGAATGCAAAAAAAGGAGGTGCTCAAGAAACTACAGAGTGCATATTTCCACCATGCCTGTTTGATGGGCATGTTTGACCCATGTATCTGAAACACAAGACCATCAATTTATTTATTTTGTTATTTTATTTACTGGTATTATTTTTTATCTAAACCTATTGAGAGAAAAATCTGTGTATCCCAATTACAGTGGAGAAAAACAATAGCAGGTGTAACTTAAAAGTTGGAGCTGACAACATTTGGTATTTTGAGGCTATTGTTTCCCTATGATTTCTTAAGTAAAGTTAACCATGTTTACTGTGTAGACAGCTCCAAAAAGTTGCTTTAGCACAATAGGGTCCCTTTAAATAATCTTTACAATTTATACTACAGCAGCATATAACTGTCAGTGTCTCTGTAACAAAGTGTCTGCTCTAACCTCCCTCAGACTCATTATGACTGTATCCAGTGGAGTGTTATGTGAGCTGGTCTGGACTTGCCCGTGTCGGTGTCTGTCTGTCTCCCAGGGCCCACCACGCCACACAAATATGTCCCAGTGAGGCCCAGAGTCCACAGGGGCAGCATGATGAGGCCTGTATCCAGAGGAGGGTGACAGGGTGACCCATGGGTGCTACCAGCCTCTGCTCAACAAAGCCATAGACCCTTAGAAGTGTGACTTAATCAAAGATAAAAAAAATAATAAAAAAATCTTGAATGGGTTTTTCAAAAAAAAATCTAACCCTTATATTACGTTGAAAAAAATTGATTATGTTGACACGAACTGTGTAAAGCCACTCAAAACAAAAAAACAGGTTAAACCACTTTAGATTAAATAAACATTTATAAAAAAGACAACAATACATTTTTAATTTCAACACACTATATATAAGAACTATTTTGTTCAAGTTTGTCCATGTAGTCCAGGATCATTTGTGGCTTCATGTCTTCTCTTGTGCTCATAGATGCATCTGTGTGCATTGTGCTCATGACAAGAACATTCTTGTTTTTCTTTGGGCAGTATGAAACAACTGCTGCTTTCTCAGTGAAAACAAATATTGAGGAATGGAAAGGTCTACCCTGCATCTTCAGAATTTCACTGGGAACTTTTGGTTTATTTTTTAGGACGTTCCCAACATAGTCAGCTTTCTCTCCTGAAGTTCATCTCAAGGCGGTAGGATGTAAAGAAGTTGTTACATGTGATGTTATGACCTTGCAACCCTTCACTCATCTCCAACAACACACGGATCTCCTGATTCCTCTCAGATGCTCCTCCAGGTAGCTTTCCAGTATACACTACACTAGATTTTGCATCACAGGCTACCCACCTGCCATACTTGTCAGGCTTGTTGGGCATACTGTCTGAAAGGACAGCGCCCCCTGAATGGTACAAGGTGCTCGTCTACAGTAACATGGGGACCACCTCCTGAAATACACGCCCCCCCCCCCCCAAGTTGGTCATTTCCAGTATAATGAAGAGCCGAAATGCTGATTGAATATCATCAACTCGTGTAACAGCAAAACTTGTAGGACCGGGAGTCATTTTGATGACATTGGAGGATGACAGCATACCTCGGCTTTGGTGTGGTGATGATTCCCATTTTATATTACCCTCATTAGATGCCCATGTCCCCTTTGTGGATGATGATTCCTTGGCTTTCATCCGATGGAGAC